>JARQWZ010006330.1:0-12500 GCA_033150135.1 Gobio occitaniae
TGTCAAGCGTCCAGCGCGACTTAATCCGTGAATGAATGTCTTTCTCCAGGCGGATTAGAGGGAGGTGTTTGTGTGGGAAGAAGTAAAGTTGTGTTTAACCCTCTCCTCTCCGCTTCCCTCCTGTGTGGAGCTGTTAGCGTGTGCTAAGCGTGTGATTACTCATGTAGAGAGCGTGACCTGATCACTGTAATCATGTGCTCCGCTAATGAGCCTCGCTAGGCCGGCTCAACCTGTCCTTCCTCTCCTCCGCTCCGAGCTTACGGATGGCTCAGGAGACAGGGGTGTGTCCTCTGACAGCAGACGAGCGATGTGATTGGTCTGAAGTGTGTGTGTGTGTGTGTGTGTGTGTGTGTCAGCTCCTATAAGTGTCCCAGGCAGTGTCCTGGAACGGCGTCTCTCCTGCCCCTTCACGCTTGAGCTGGCACAACTGTTGAAGATGTGTCTGATCTGTCCGCAGGTCTGGTGTGTCCAGCAGGAACGTGTGTGTGTGTGTGTGTGTGTGTGTGTGTGTGTGAGTGTGGGAGTGAGGGAGTGAGTGAGTGTGTGTGTGTGTGTGTGTGTGTGTGTGTGTGTGTGTGTGTGTGTGTGTGTGTGTGTGTGTGTGAGTGTGTGAGTGTGGGAGTGAGGGAGTGAGTGAGTGAGTGTGCGTGTGTGTGTGTGTGTGTGTGTGTGTGTGTGACCTCTGTCGCTGCAAGAGCAGGATGTAAAGTGTAGGAATGGGATTGTAGATTAGCCTTGGGGATATTTCCCACATCACAGAATACGCTTTGCTAACCTTCCCATTAAAGAGGACGTGCACTATTCACTATTATAAGGTGTTTGAACACAGATGAGTGTGTGTGGGAGTGAGTGTGTGTGTGTGTGTGTGTGTGTGTGTGTGTGTGTGTGTGTGTGTGTGTGGTGTGTGAGTGTGAGTGTGTGTGTGTGTGTGTGTGTGTGTGTGTGTGTGTGAGTGTGTGTGTGTGTGTGTGTGTGTGTGTGTGTGTGTGTGTGTGTGTGTGTGTGTGTGTGTGTGAGTGTGAGAGTGAGTGAGTGAGTGAGTGAGTGAGTGAGTGAGTGAGTGAGTGTGTGTGTGTGTGTGTGTGTGTGTGTGTGTGTGTGTGAGTGTGAGTGTGTGTGTGAGTGAGTGAGTGAGTGAGTGAGTGAGTGAGTGTGTGTGTGTGTGTGTGTGTGTGTGTGTGTGTGTGTGAGTGAGTGAGTGAGTGAGTGAGTGAGTGAGTGAGTGAGTGAGTGAGTGAGTGAGTGAGTGAGTGTGTGTGTGTGTGTGTGTGTGTGAGTGTGTGTGTGAGTTTTCTATTAAAGATATCTGAATATCCTTCTAGATTCTGGTTCTTAAAGGTCCCATGGCATGAAATGTTCATTTTATGAGGTTTTTCAACATTAATATGAGTTCCCCTAGCCTGAATATTGTCCCCAAGTGGATAGAAATGTTGATCGGTGTAAACCCGAGTTCTGGCTGTCTTTCTCTGCCTTTGAGAAAATGACAGGCCAGACGAGCCAATCCTGAAGTCTCCTGGTTTGACGTCCAAGCAGGAACGGTTTCCTCCCTTTCCTCCGCCCAGAGAATCTGCCACGCCCATGCAAACGCTATATTATTGTCCTCGGCTTGTGAACGAGTGAACGCTGGCAGTTTCTCAGTGTTTGGATGTACAAATGAAAACAGAAGTCTTTTTTCAGTTCCTTCTGATCTGTGATCAGTGATTTCTGATGTGTAGCTAATTATTTATTATTCGTGCACACACTGCGGCTTCTCTCTCTCCCGACAGAACGGTGTTTTCGTGTTTTCTATCTTGTGAGTCAGTGTTTTTGTACGTCCTCGTCGCATCTATCTGTTCTTAAATGTGCATACAGTCATGAGTTTCTGCTCAACATCAGCAGAGCCACATCTTTAGAGATAAACCTCACGCACGCCGAAGCTCGGCCTTCATCATCCCCGACCCCCAGTACTGCATCTGGCCCACAGCGGAGGAGCCAAACGCGGCGTGAGATTAAGCAGAAGGGGGGTAAGCGTGAGGGTATCCGGCTAGGCTAGCCAGCTTTCCCCACAATAAACTGGATTACATTCGATTACTGCTGTTGTGTCTTTGTTTGCGCTGTGTACTCAATGCGCGTCACTGACGCTTATATGATAGGAACATGTCTAAAAATAATGCTATTATCAACACTTACTCGTAACTAGTTCATCTCGACAGCTGTAATGGTACTTTGCATGTGTTACAAAGTTGGTAATAATGATGAAGACGGACTCGGTGTGACTGGGACTCGTGTTTATTCAGAACTCTCAGATACAAACACAATAAACTCGCGCTGACAGACAGCGCTCTCATAACTCAGTAGTTACTATAAATAACTTTGTTAGCAATCGCTCCGTCTCCGTGATGTCCGGTTCGCGAACGAATCATTCTTTTGAATCGGTTCTTTTTAGTGAACCGAACCAGTTCACCAAATCGGACTGAATCGTTCTAAACGGTTCGCGTCTCGAGTCAGCGCTGATCCATAATTTACTAGAGTTACTAACTTTCTGACATGAGTGACAGTACCTCCGACTAGAAATAAACTAATAACCTGAAGTATATGCTGTAACTACAACAGTTCACCCTGAACTGAGACATGCTGAGAGAACTGATGAGAAGTGAACTCAGGTCCAGCCGTCTCTCTGGCAGCAGCTCGTGCCTGCTCGAGCGTCGTAGACCTCGTTAAACCACGCCCCCTCCGCTCATTTAAAATGCAAAAATGTCAGCCAATCACAACAGTGGGCGTTTTTACTGAAGTCTCACAGCAGACACGCCTCTTGAAGCAGGGCATTCAGCCACAGGGCAAACAGCAGTATAGAAAAAATGCCTTTTATTTCTAAATTATGACATTTTATGATGTAAAAATCATACTAACAATATAAGTACACCTCAGGAAACATTATAAAATAATAGAAAAATACCATGCCATGGGACCTTTAACAAACTTTTCTTTTTGGTTTCTTCATTTTAAAGGCCGTCGATGGTTCAGTCCCAGAGATATGGAGATCTCAATGCGGCTCCAGGAGTAAACTGGTCACATTCAAACATGGGGAATAAGCACTTTTTGTCTTGGGTAAAATTCATCAATTTGACCGTGGAGCCGCTTTGAGATCCTCATATCTCTGGGACTGAACTATACAGGACCTTGAAAATGAAGATTTCAAAAGGAAAGTGTGTTATGAAGGAGAATCCAGAAGGATATTGAGATATCTTGAATACTTTCAGAGTTACAGGCATGACAACTTTAGAAAAGGAACATTTATGGCATTCAGACAGGAATGTTACGCAATTGAGCTGATAGAAAAACACGAGATAGATTTCTAGTCCAAGCATTATTTGTTCTTCAGATATTGCTCGTTAAAAGCAAAAGAGTTTCAGCTGTGTGTGACGTGACCCACATTTGGGTTTTAACCGGTGAAAATGACCAGTTTACTCCTGGAGCCGCATTGAGATCTCCATATCTCTGGGACTGAACCATCGACGGCCTTTAAAATGAAGAAACCAAAAGAAAAGTTTGCTAAGAACCAGAATCTAGAAGGATATTCAGATATCTTTAATACTTCTGGAGTTACAGACGAGCAAACTTGAGTCAAAGACACAGCAGAAGTGCTTATCCCCCATGTTTGAGCGCTCAGCGTTGGCATATAATGACACACAGATTGATAAAGTCAACAGATTTCACTAATAGATCTACCAATCTCTGTGTGAGAATACAATAATGATGCTGCCATCTTTCTAAAGTCATGTTTACACCCCTGTGATTGGGCTCCAGAGTCATTCTGAGCCTCCTCTACAAAACTCCGTCAATACACATCTGAGAGATTCACTATTCTGGCTCTCATCAGTGTTTATGTGTGTCTTTATACAGAGAAAATATGAACCGGGGAAGTTTCTGAAACTAAAGGGGTGATGATTTCGTGGCTGCTGTTCCGCTGGATGGTTGTGTGAAGTGTGTGTGTCCAGCTTTAGAGTGAAAGACGCCTCTGTGTTTGTGGTCCTCAGGGTTACTGGAGCGCGGCCGGAGCCTGATCACTGACCCCAGGGGCCTCCTCTCCTCCTCACGGGCCCCGGCCCTCCTTTCAGCGCGAGTGTGTGTGGCGCTAATCTGCTCAATCCCAGATAGCATCTCCATCTCTGCAGACCGGCCTGGATTAGCGGTAGCGTGTTTTGATCGCTGCGTGCCGTGTTTGGAGCGCTGGCTAATAACCCGTGAGGAGATGCTGTCCGCGGTTCGATCGCCCGCAGGGTTTCAGGCACTCAGCTGGAATATTCGGTTCAGTGGCTCTCTAGAGAGCATCTGTGTGTGTGTGTGTGTGTGTGTGTGTGTGTGTGTGTGTGTGTGTGTGTGTGTGTGTGTGTGTGTGTGTGAAGACGTGCCGTATGCGTGAGAGCGTTTCTTGATGGCCAGAAAATGCATCTCTGCTCCAGATTCTGAAAGGCCATAACCCAGTAAGAGCAGATGAAGATGAGTAATGCTGACATGCCGCCGGCTTCATGTGTGTGTGTGTGTGTGTGTGTGTGTGTGTGTGTGTGTGTGTGTGTGTACAGATGATCTACACTGGAGTGTGTGTGTGTGTGTGTGTGTGTGTGTGTACAGATGATCTACACTGGAGTGTGTGTGTGTGTGTGTGTGTGTGTGTGTGTGTGTGTGTGTGTGTGTGTGTGTGTGTGTGTGTGTGTGTGTGTGTGTGTACAGATGATCTACACTGGAGTGTGTGTGTGTGTGTGTGTGTGTGTGTGTGGGCATGTTTTTGTGAAATATCCGGACACAAATGTGTATAATGACATGGGTATTACAAAAAGAGGGTGAAATATGAGGACGTTCCCCATGTCCTCACTTTTCAAAATGCTTATAAATCACAGAATGAGGTTTTTTACACAGAAAGTGAACTGCACAGTGTGTGTGTGTGTGTGTGTGTGTGTGTGTGTGTCTGTGTGTGTGTGTGTGTGTGTGTGTGTGTGTGTGTGTGTGTGTGTGTACAGATGATCTACACTGGAGTGTGTGTGTGTGTGTGTGTGTGTGTGTGTGTGTGTGTGTGTGTACAGATGATCTACACTGGAGTGTGTGTGTGTGTGTGTGTGTGTGTGTGGGCATGTTTTTGTGAAATATCAGGACACAAATGTGTATAATGACATGGGTATTACAAAAAGAGGGTGAAATATGAGGACGTTCCCCATGTCCTCACTTTTCAAAATGCTTATAAATCACAGAATGAGGTTTTTTACACAGAAAGTGAACTGTGCAGTGTGTGTGTGTGTGTGTGTGTGTGTGTGTGTGTGTGTGTGTGTGTGTGTGTGTGTGTGTGATGGGTAGGTTTAGGGGCAGAGGCAGTGTGTGTGTGTGTGTGTGTGTGTGTGTGTGTGTGTGTGTGTGAGTGTGTGTGATGGGTAGGTTTAGGGGCAGTGTGTGTGTGTGTGTGTGTGATGGGTAGGTTTAGGGGCAGGGGCAGTGTGTGTGTGTGTGTGTGTGAGTGTGTGTGTGTGATGGGTAGGTTTAGGGGCAGTGTGTGTGTGTGTGTGTGTGTGTATGTGTGTGTGTGTGTGTGATGGGTAGGTTTAGTGGCAGGGGCAGTGTGTGTGTGTCTGTGAGTGTGTGTGAGTGTGTGTGATGGGTAGGTGTAGGGGCAGTGTGTGTGTGAGTGTGTGTGTGTGTGTGTGTGTGTGTGTGTGTGTGTGTGTGTGTGTGTGTGTGTGTGTGTGTGTGTGTGTGTGTGTGATGGGTAGGTTTAGGGGCAGTGTGTGTGTGTGTGTGTGTGTGTGTGTGTGTGTGTGTGTGTGTGTCTGTCAGTGTGTGTGAGTGTGTGTGATGGGTAGGTGTAGGGGCAGTGTGTGTGTGAGTGTGTGTGTGTGTGTGTGTGTGTGTGTGTGTGTGTGTGTGTGTGTGTGTGTGTGTGTGTGATGGGTAGGTTTAGGGGCAGTGTGTGTGTGTGTGTGTGTGTGTGTGTGTGTGTGTGTGTGTGTGTGTGTGTGAGAGTGTGTGTGATGGGTAGGTTTAGGGGCAGTGTGTGTGTGAGTGTGTGTGTGTGTGTGTGTGTGTGTGTGTGTGTGTGTGTGATGGGTAGGTTTAGGGGCAGGGGCAGTGTGTGTGTGTGTGTGTGTGTGTGTGTGTGTGTGTGTGTGTGTGTGTGTGTGTGTGTGTGTGTGTGTGTGTGTGTGTGTGTGTGTGTGTGTGTGTGTAGGTCTTGATGCAGTGTTTACAGTGAGAGCGATGGAGAAACTGCTCACGCTGCATCTGGTCGAGGCACAACACCATCAGTTTATATCAGGGATCATGGGCGGGTTTCAAAATATTATATTTGGGCTCATAAAAAAATTAATATTTGATTATAATGAAGTTCAACAAGCAAGACTAATTTCTAAACCGGCTCATGATTAGGCTTACATTATATCCTGAGGTTTTCTTTTATTGGTGTGTAAACAGAACTCAAGCATTTCCACTCAAGCAGAGCAAACAGAACACACACACACACACACACACACACACACACACACACACACACACACATACACACACACACACACACACACACACACACACACACACACACACACACACACACACACACACACACACACACACACACACACACATACACACACACACACACACACACACACACACATACACACACACACACACACACACATTCATTAACATTTAGCCCATTTCAAACGCTTTATTCTACCTGGTGTGTGTGTGTGTGTAACAGGAATGAGAGCGAGGCTGTGAGGGATACACACATCTCTCAGTGTGTTGTGTTTGGGTTGTTCTGATGATGAATATCTCTCAGAAAACTCCAGTTTCTTCATTTAATGACTGCACTGACTCTGGATTGGTCTGGTCTGGATTGGTCTGGTTTGGTCTGGTCTGGATTGGTCTGGTTTGGTCTGGTCTGGATTAGTTTGGTCTGGTCTGATGGAGGCTGTTGTTATTCTCAATGACAGAAATAGGATCCTGTGTAATTGAACTTTGACCTCAACAGAGCTACACTCCCTGGAGTCAGGGCTTCATCTCTGGTTACCGTGGCAACAGCCCTCATATACAACATCTCCATTGTTGGCTGTCTGCTGTGCTGCGGTGCATTATGGGATGTGTCCTCCTGCAGGTTGCTCCTCCATTAGGCTGATGGGCTCCTGGCTCCGGGATTCCCGCAGGTCTGGCTCTGATCCGGATGGGTCGATGCGCTCCGAGCTCCGGATGGGAAACACTGAGTGCTCCGCAATCTCAGAGACAGACCGGCTCTGCTTACCCCACCTGTGTGTGTGTGTGTGTGTGTGTGTGTCCGCGGGCGGCAGGGTGTGTGTCAGTCGGGGGGTTTCAAGTGAAATGGAAGAGAAATTGCTTGTGAGGGGGAAGGAGCTTCAGTCGCTCGTATCAGATGAACCTTCAGAGAGTGTGTGTGTGAGTGTGTGTGAGTGTGAGTGTGTGTGAGTGTGAGTGTGTGTGAGTGTGTGTGAGTGTGTGTGTGTGTGTGTGTCTTTAAAGCGGCTGAAAGGAAGAGCATCAGTGTCTGTGGTGGCAGATTTTGACCCTCAGGTCTGAACACACTTGTGTTTATGTAGAGCCCTATAATCCATTTTACATTCTCACAAATCCCATTTTATTTTTTCCAAATTCAGATTTTTCAACTTCAATGATTAAATTAAATGTCACTAATCATTTACAGGGCTTGATGCTCACTTTTCTTATTTTTATTTAGACGTAAAAAGCAAGTTGGCGAAAGTTTGGCATCTCGTGAACAACTTTACACAATCACACATTAAAAAGTGGCATAAAAATATGTTTAATTCTGAAATAATGTTGTAAGTGTCGACTCAAGAAGCGATTGCTACTTTAGAAAGTTCACTAGTCGCACGTTTGAGGTAAAATGCTCTCGGGTTGTCGATGGTAAAACACTATATAAGCCTATACCTATACCACCCCACTATATAAGCCTATACCTATACCACCCCACTATATAATGGGGTGTCCAAAGTCCGGCCCGGGGATGAATTTCAAACGGCCCTCAGCGTGTCTATTATATTATATGTGGCACATCCACGCATAATTTACATATCGTGCAGTTTCACGATGTCAACACAAGGGGGCAGTTCTAGACTTTAGGCCAGAGAAACAGCACTACTTGTGCAACTCACAAACTCTGAACAAATGTGTTCCTGAGTGTCTCAAACACATGACCACTAAACAGCCAATGAGAAGCGTTCGAGTTCAGAGGTCTCTGGTGCGAGCTGCAAAACTCTGTGATTTAATTTAGTTTAAAACCAGTGAAACTGCGCTGACTAAATCAACAACACTAACCTGCAAATCAGGAGAAACACTGAGCCCATCCAGTTCATATACTTAAAATTCACCAACATTATCATGAGTTTACCGCGGTAACACTCACTGTAACCGTGGTAACACTCACTGTAATCCTAGTAACACTCACTGTAACCGTGGTAACACTCACTGTAACCGTGATAACACTCACTGTAACTGTCATAACACTCACTGTAACCGGGGTAACACTCACTGTAACCGTGGTAACACTCACTGTAACCGGGGTAACACTCACTGTAACCGTGGTAACACTCACTGTAATCCTAGTAACACTCACTGTAACCGTGGTAACACTCACTGTAACCGTGATAACACTCACTGTAACCGTGGTAACACTCACTGTAACCGTGGTAACACTCACTGTAACCGTGATAACACTCACTGTAACCGTGGTAACACTCACTGTAACCGTGGTAACACTCACTGTAACCGTGGTAACACTCACTGTAACCGTGATAACACTCACTGTAACCGTGGTAACACTCACTGTAACCGTGATAACACTCACTGTAACTGTGATAACACTCACTGTAACCAGGGTAACACTCACTGTAACTGTGATAACACTCACTGTAACTGTGGTAACACTCACTGTAACCGTGGTAACACTCACTGTAACTGTGGTAACACTCACTGAAACCGTGATAACACTCACTGTAACTGGGGTAACACTCACTGTAACCGGGGTAACACTCACTGTAACTGGGGTAACACTCACTGTAACCGTGATAACACTCACTGTAACCGTGGTAACACTCACTGTAACTGTGGTAACACTCACTGAAACCGTGATAACACTCACTGTAACTGGGGTAACACTCACTGAAACCGTGATAACACTCACTGTAACTGGGGTAACACTCACTGTAACCGTGATAACACTCACTGTAACTAGGGTAACACTCACTGAAACCGTGATAACACTCACTGTAACTGGGGTAACACTCACTGTAACCGGGGTAACACTCACTGTAACTGTGGTAACACTCACTGTAACCGTGATAACACTCACTGAAACCGTGATAACACTCACTGTAACTGGGGTAACACTCACTGAAACCGTGATAACACTCACTGTAACTGTGGTAACACTCACTGTAACCGTGGTAACACTCACTGTAACTGTGGTAACACTCACTGAAACCGTGATAACACTCACTGTAACTGGGGTAACACTCACTGAAACCGTGATAACACTCACTGTAACTGGGGTAACACTCACTGTAACCGTGATAACACTCACTGTAACTAGGGTAACACTCACTGTAACCGTGGTAACACTCACTGTAACCATGGTAACACTCACTGTAACCGTGATAACACTCACTGTAACTGTGGTAACACTCACTGTAACCTTGGTAACACTCACTGTAACCGGGGTAACACTCACTGTAACCGTGGTAACACTCACTGTAACCGTGGTAACACTCACTGTAACCGAGGCAACACTCATTGTAACCGTGGTAACACTCACTGTAACCGTGGTAACACTCACTGTAACCGGGGTAACACTCACTGTAACTGTGATAACACTCACTGTAACTGTGATAACACTCACTGTAACCGTGGTAACACTCACTGTAACTGTGATAACACTCACTGTAACCGTGGTAACACTCACTGTAACTGTGATAACACTCACTGTAACTGTGATAACACTCACTGTAACTGTGATAACACTCACTGTAACCGTGGTAACACTCACTGTAACTGTGATAACACTCACTGTAACCGTGGTAACACTCACTGTAACTGTGATAACACTCACTGTAACTGTGATAACACTCACTGTAACTGTGATAACACTCACTGTAACTGTGATAACACTCACTGTAACCGGGGTAACACTCACTGTAACTGTGATAACACTCACTGTAACTGTGGTAACACTCACTGTAACCGTGGTAACACTCACTGTAATCCTAGTAACACTCACTGTAACCGTGGTAACACTCACTGTAACCGTGATAACACTCACTGTAACTGTCATAACACTCACTGTAACCGGGGTAACACTCACTGTAACCGTGGTAACACTCACTGTAACCGGGGTAACACTCACTGTAACCGTGGTAACACTCACTGTAATCCTAGTAACACTCACTGTAACCGTGGTAACACTCACTGTAACCGTGATAACACTCACTGTAACCGTGGTAACACTCACTGTAACCGTGGTAACACTCACTGTAACCGTGATAACACTCACTGTAACCGTGGTAACACTCACTGTAACCGTGGTAACACTCACTGTAACCGTGGTAACACTCACTGTAACCGTGATAACACTCACTGTAACCGTGGTAACACTCACTGTAACCGTGATAACACTCACTGTAACTGTGATAACACTCACTGTAACCAGGGTAACACTCACTGTAACTGTGATAACACTCACTGTAACTGTGGTAACACTCACTGTAACCGTGGTAACACTCACTGTAACTGTGGTAACACTCACTGAAACCGTGATAACACTCACTGTAACTGGGGTAACACTCACTGTAACCGGGGTAACACTCACTGTAACTGGGGTAACACTCACTGTAACCGTGATAACACTCACTGTAACCGTGGTAACACTCACTGTAACTGTGGTAACACTCACTGAAACCGTGATAACACTCACTGTAACTGGGGTAACACTCACTGAAACCGTGATAACACTCACTGTAACTGGGGTAACACTCACTGTAACCGTGATAACACTCACTGTAACTAGGGTAACACTCACTGAAACCGTGATAACACTCACTGTAACTGGGGTAACACTCACTGTAACCGGGGTAACACTCACTGTAACTGGGGTAACACTCACTGTAACCGTGATAACACTCACTGAAACCGTGATAACACTCACTGTAACTGGGGTAACACTCACTGAAACCGTGATAACACTCACTGTAACTGTGGTAACACTCACTGTAACCGTGGTAACACTCACTGTAACTGTGGTAACACTCACTGAAACCGTGATAACACTCACTGTAACTGGGGTAACACTCACTGAAACCGTGATAACACTCACTGTAACTGGGGTAACACTCACTGTAACCGTGATAACACTCACTGTAACTAGGGTAACACTCACTGTAACCGTGGTAACACTCACTGTAACCATGGTAACACTCACTGTAACCGTGATAACACTCACTGTAACTGTGGTAACACTCACTGTAACCTTGGTAACACTCACTGTAACCGGGGTAACACTCACTGTAACCGTGGTAACACTCACTGTAACCGTGGTAACACTCACTGTAACCGAGGCAACACTCATTGTAACCGTGGTAACACTCACTGTAACCGTGGTAACACTCACTGTAACCGGGGTAACACTCACTGTAACTGTGATAACACTCACTGTAACTGTGATAACACTCACTGTAACCGTGGTAACACTCACTGTAACTGTGATAACACTCACTGTAACCGTGGTAACACTCACTGTAACTGTGATAACACTCACTGTAACTGTGATAACACAGTTATCTGTGATAACACTGTAACTGTGATAACACTCACTGTAACCGTGGTAACACTCACTGTAACTGTGATAACACTCACTGTAACTGTGATAACACTCACTGTAACTGTGATAACACTCACTGTAACTGTGATAACACTCACTGTAACCGGGGTAACACTCACTGTAACTGTGATAACACTCACTGTAACTGTGGTAACACTCACTGTAACTGTGATAACACTCACTGTAACCGTGGTAACACTCACTGTAACTGTGATAACACTCACTGTAACCGTGGTAACACTCACTGTAACTGTGATAACACTCACTGTAACTGTGGTAACACTCACTGTAACTGTGATAACACTCACTGTAACCGTGGTAACACTCACTGTAACTGTGATAACACTCACTGTAACCGTGGTAACACTCACTGTAACCGGGGTAACACTCACTGTAACCGGGGTAACACTCACTGTAACTGTGGTAACACTCACTGTAACTGTGGTAACACTCACTGTAACTGTGGTAACACTCACTGTAACTGTGGTAACACTCACTGTAACCGTGATAACACTCACTGTAACTGGGGTAACACTCACTGTAACTATGATAACACTCACTGTAACCGGGGTAACACTCACTGTAACTGTGATAACACTCACTGTAACCGTGGTAACACTCACTGTAACCGTGG
>JARQWZ010006330.1:17500-50000 GCA_033150135.1 Gobio occitaniae
TCTGAGGCGGTCTGGGATGGTCTGAGATGGTCTGAGGCGGTCTGAGATGGTCTGAGATGGTCTGAGGCGGTCTGGGGGGGTCTGAGGCGGTCTGAGGGGGTCTGAGGCGGTCTGAGGGGGTCTGAGGGGGTCTGAGGCGGTCTGAGGCGGTCTGAGGCGTTCTGAGGGGGTCTGAGGGGGTCTGAGGCGGTCTGAGGGGGTCTGAGACGGTCTGAGGGGGTCTGAGACGGTCTGAGACGGACTGAGGGGGTCTGAGATGGTCTGAGGCGGTCTGAGACGGTCTGAGGGGGCTTTAATAGTTTTAATAGCGGTCTGAGATGGTCTGAGGCGGTCTGAGACGGTCTGAGGGGGTCTGAGATGGTCTGAGACGGACTGAGGCGGTCTGAGACGGTCTGAGACGGACTGAGGCGGTCTGAGACGGTCTGAGGCGGTCTGAGGGGGTCGGAGACGGTCTGAGACGGACTGGGGCGGTCTGAGATGGTCTGAGACGGACTGAGGGGGTCTGAGATGGTCTGAGGCGGTCTGAGACGTCTGAGGCGGTCTGAGACTGTCTGAGGGGGTCTGAGACGGTCTGAGGGGGTCTGAGATGGTCTGAGGGGGTCTGAGGGGGTCTGAGGGGGTCTGAGATGGTCTGAGGGGGTCTGAGATGGTCTGAGGGGGTCTGAGACGGTCTGAGGGGGTCTGAGGGGGTCTGAGGGGGTCTGAGATGGTCTGAGGGGGTCTGAGGGGGTCTGAGATGGTCTGAGGGGGTCTGAGATGGTCTGAGACGGTCTGAGGGGGTCTGAGATGGTCTGAGGGGGTCTGAGGGGGTCTGAGATGGTCTGAGGAGGCCTGAGATGGTCTGAGGCGGTCTGAGATGGTCTGAGATGGTCTGAGGCGGTCTGAGATGGTCTGAGGCGGTCTGAGATGGTCTGAGATGGTCTGAGGCGGTCTGGGATGGTCTGAGATGGTCTGAGGCGGTCTGAGATGGTCTGAGATGGTCTGAGGCGGTCTGGGGGGGGGGCACTTGGGGTGGCCAATTACATTTTGTGGGTGGCCCGTAATTTCAGTTAAAGTATTTAATCGGGTAACTGAACTTTTTATGGTTAACTGTAACTATAATTGAGTCTAAAATCACCCAGAATATAATCCGTGAGAGTTTGTGCAGATGCACGCTTTAATAGTTTTGATCCTTTAAATGTTTTAGAGTGCTAATGTTCCTTCACATGAGGTTCGGTAAAGATCTTTAGTGCTATATTTAGTGGATGATCTCAGAGTTTCCAGGAACTGAAGCTCGACACACTGGCATTAGAGTCTCCTGAACTCATCTCAGTGTGGATCTGAGCGGGCATGATCGTGTTTTTAATGAGCTAGTGTGTGTGTGTGTGTGTGTGTGTGTGTGTGTGGACTTCCTCTGCGCACAGGAAATGAGCAGATCTCCTCTTCATCTCTTCCAGAGCGCTACTTCAATCTCTTTTCCATATTCCTGCAGCGTTGTCCATGTTTTGCTTGGATCATCTACATTTAAAGTGCTTTTCCTTTCGCAGTTAATTAATCAGACAGGAAGTGAAGGTGTGTGTGTGTGTGTGTGTGTGTGTGTGTGTGTGTGTGTGTGTGTGTGTGAGTGTGTGTGTGAGTGTGAGTGTGAGTGTGAGTGTGTGTGTGTGTGTGTGTGTGCGTGAGTGTGTGTGTGTGTGTGTGTGTGTGTGTGTGTGTGCGCTCTTATCGGCGTGTTTGATCCCTGTCAGCTTTACTGTAGATCGGCTTCTGGAAACCGACCTGAGGATTGTTTTTGTTTCTACAAGCTCACGCTGAGTGAATGATGATGATTGAGTGAAGCTTCATCATTAGAGAACGCTCTTTGTTCAGCAGAGGAAACGCTTAAAGCATTAGTTCACTTTTAAATCAACTTTTGCTGATAGTTTCCTCACCCTCATGTCCTCCAAGATGTCCATGTCTTTCTTTCTGCAGTCGAAAAGAAATGAAGGTTTTGATGAAAACAGTCCAGGGTTTTTCTCCATATAATGGACTTCAATGGGCTCCAAACGGGTCAAGGTCCAAATGACAGTTTTTAAACGACCCCAGATGATGAATAAGGGTCTGATCTAGACAAACCATCAGCTTCTGAGAGAAACCCAGCAGTATTTATGCTATTATTTTACCTCTTATCAGACGAGCGTGATCATCTCTGAGCTCAGACATAACTTCAGGAGAGTGAGGTCAAAATACGAGCGTGGTTATAGATGTATGGGCGTCAGAAGCAAAAAAAATGTGGGTGGGTCCTCAGAATTTTTTTACTGGAGTAGATGCCAATAAGTAGCCTACAAATATACCGCTTTGCTTACTATACGTATAGTTCGGAAAGACAAAATTACGGAAATCGGCATATGATTGAGAGCGGCAGTAGTGTAGGGGTAAGATGCACCGCATCTAGTTTTGACACAAATCGACCTGCGGTCGAACTCAATCTTCTCCGTTTTCCCATCACACATCAGATCGGAAAGGCATTTATTTTCAATAAAAATGAAGAAAATATTAGAAAAGTGGAAATAAAGCGTCTAACGTGTTTATCGATTAGGGGTCGGTGAACAGACATGTGCTGAGTGTTAGAGACGATAAAAGTGAGTGGGTCCAATATCATTGATCGTAAAAAGTGGGTGGGGCTTGTCCCACATACAATGGTTCCGACGCCCATGCATAGATGTATTCGTAGATGCCTCATTAGCGCCTGCACGGATCAGTAGAATGAGGCATCTACGATCGATACATCTATAACCACGCTCGTATTTTGACCTCACTCTCCTGAAGTTATGTCTGAGCTCAGAGATGATCACGCTCGTCTGATAAGAGGTAAAATAATAGCATAAATACTGCTGGGTTTCTCTCAGAAGCTGATGGTTTGTCTAGATCAGACCCTTATTCATCATCTGGGGTCGTTTAAAGCTGCTCTGAAACTGTCATTTGGACCTTGACCCGTTTGGAGCCCATTGAAGTCCATTATATGGAGAAAAACCCTGGACTGTTTTCATCCAAAACCTTCATTTCTTTTCGACTGCAGAGAGAAAGACATGGACATCTTGGATGACATGAGGGTGAGGAAACTATCAGCAAAAGTTGATTTAAAAGTGAACTAATGCTTTAAGTGTGCTGAGGCCTTTCTCCAGGTATCTTACGCTTATGAGCGCTCATAAACACATGAGTGACAGTACGCCGAGGGAACAATAGCGTCTTTATGCGTCTCCTCTGGCGCTCAGCCACAGCATCTCTTAGAGCGCCGGCCCCGGGCCCCAGATCTGTCATGGGTAATGAGCCGGTAATGTGAGAGTCTGGGTGGTCGGCCCCGGAACGCCGTCTCACACACATTTACTGTAATGCTCTTAATGGTGGAAAAGCTTTTAGTGGCGTCTCGGCGCATCTTTCCCCCTCGCTGCTGTGATCACAGTTGGTCACGGATCTGACACGGGACAGAACACGCTTGATCTGTGCTGACGGACGGCTGGAGGTGAGTGGATGAAGCGGCTCTAACACGTCTCTAATGGCAGAACTCAGCGTTTGTTTAGGGTTTCCTGAAGACGAGCGTGTTTAAACCTGCTGACAGGATCCCGGCGCATCCTATAAACATCTGAAATATCTGAGATGGTGCAAGACGATTCTTTATCTGGATTATCTCTGAGAGGGTCTCTGAGGGTCTGAGAGGGTCTCTGAGGGTCTGAGAGGGTCTCTGAGGGTCTGAGAGGGTCTCTGAGGGTCTGAGAGGGTCTCTGAAGGTCTGAGAGGGTCTGTGAGGGTCTCTGAAGGTCTGTGAGAGTCTGTGAGGGTCTGTGAGAGTCTGAGAGGGTCTCTGAAGGTCTGAGAGGGTCTGTGAGGGTCTGTGAGAGTCTGTGAGGGTCTGTGAGAGTCTGAGAGGGTCTCTGAAGGTCTGTGAGAGTCTGAGAGGGTCTCTGAAGGTCTGAGAGGGTCTGTGAGAGTCTGTGAGGGTCTCTGAAGGTCTGTAAGGGTCTCTGAGGGTCTCTGAAGGTCTGTAAGGGTCTCTGAGGGTCTCTGAAGGTCTGTTAGGGTCTCTGAAGGTCTGTGAGAGTCTGTGAGGGTCTCTGAAGGTCTGTGAGAGTCTGTGAGGGTCTCTGAAGGTCTGTGAGAGTCTGTGAGGGTCTGTGAGGGTCTCTGAAGGTCTGAGAGGGTCTGTAAGGGTCTGAGAGGGTCTGTTAGGGTCTCTGAAGGTCTGAGAGGGTCTCTGAGGGTCTGTGAGAGTCTGAGGGGGTCTCTGAAGGTCTGTGAGAGTCTGAGAGGGTCTCTGAAGGTCTGAGAGGGTCTGTAAGGGTCTGAGATGGTCTCTGAGGGTCTGTAAGGGTCTGTTAGGGTCTCTGAAGGTCTGAGAGGGTCTGTGAGGGTCTCTGAAGGTCTGAGAGGGTCTCTGAGGGTCTGAGAGGGTCTCTGAGGGTCTCTGAAGGTCTGTGAGGGTCTCTGCGGGTCTGAGATGGTCTCTGAGGGTCTGTGAGGGTCTCTGAAGGTCTGAGATGGTCTCTGAGGGTCTTTGAAGGTCTGCGAGAGTCTGTGAGGGTCTCTGAGGGTCTGAGATGGTCTCTGAGGATCTGTGAGGGTCTCTGAGGGTCTCTGAAGGTCTGTGAGAGTCTGTGAGGGTCTGTGAGGGTCTCTGAAGGTCTGTGAGAGTCTATTAGGGTCTCTGAAGGTCTGTGAGGGTCTCTGAGGGTCTCTGAAGGTCTGTGAGAGTCTGTGAGGGTCTCTGAGGGTCTCTGAAGGTCTGTGAGAGTCTGTGAGGGTCTCTGAGGGTCTCTGAATGTCTGTGAGAGTCTGAGAGGGTCTGAAGGTCTGAGAGGGTCTGTTAGGGTCTCTGAAGGTCTGTAAGGGTCTGAGAGGGTCTCTGAGGGTCTCTGAAGGTCTGTTAGGGTCTCTGAAGGTCTGTGAGAGTCTGAGAGGGTCTCTGAAGGTCTGTGAGAGTCTGAGAGGGTCTCTGAAGGTCTGAGAGGGTCTGGTAGGGTCTCTGAAGGTCTGTAAGGGTCTGAGAGGGTCTCTGAGGGTCTCTGAAGGTCTGTGAGGGTCTGAGATGGTCTCTGAGGGTCTGTGAGGGTCTCTGAAGGTCTGAGATGGTCTCTGAGGGTCTTTGAAGGTCTGCGAGAGTCTGTGAGGGTCTCTGAGGGTCTCTGAAGGTCTGTGAGGGTCTCTGAAGGTCTGTGAGAGTCTGAGAGGGTCTCTGAAGGTATATGAGAGTCTGAGAGGGTCTCTGAAGGTCTGAGAGGGTCTGGTAGGGTCTCTAAAGGTCTGTAAGGGTCTGAGAGGGTCTCTGAGGGTCTCTGAAGGTCTGTTAGGGTCTCTGAAGGTCTGTGAGAGTCTGAGAGGGTCTGTAAGGGTCTCTGAGGGTCTCTGAAGGTCTGTTAGGGTCTCTGAGGGTCTCTGAAGGTCTGTTAGGGTCTCTGAAGGTCTGTGAGAGTCTGAGAGGGTCTCTGAAGGTCTGTGAGAGTCTGTAAGGGTCTGAGAGAGTCTGAGAGGGTCTGAGAGGGTATCTGAATGTCTGTTAGGGTCTCTGAGGGTCTCTGAAGGTCTGTTAGGGTCTCTGAAGGTCTGTGAGAGTCTGAGAGGGTCTCTGAAGGTCTGTGAGGGTCTGTAAGGGTCTGAGAGAGTCTGAGAGGGTCTCTGAAGGTCTGTGAGAGTCTGAGAGGGTCTGTGAGGGTCTCTGAAGGTCTGTGAGAGTCTGAGAGGGTCTCTGGAGGTCTGAGAGGGTCTGTGAGGGTCTCTGAAGGTCTGTTAGGGTCTCTGAAGGTCTGTAAGGGTCTGAGAGGGTCTCTGAGGGTCTCTGAAGGTCTGTTAGGGTCTCTGAAGGTCTGTGAGAGTCTGAGAGGGTCTGAAGGTCTGTGAGAGTCTGAGAGGGTCTCTGAAGGTCTGAGAGGGTCTGTTAGGGTCTCTGAAGGTCTGTAAGGGTCTGAGAGGGTCTGAAGGTCTGTAAGGGTCTGAGAGGGTCTCTGAAGGTCTGTTAGGGTCTGTGAGGGTCTCTGAAGGTCTGTAAGGGTCTGAGAGGGTCTGAAGGTCTGTGAGAGTCTGAGAGGGTCTCTGAAGGTCTGAGAGGGTCTGTTAGGGTCTCTGAAGGTCTGTAAGGGTCTGAGAGGGTCTCTGAAAATCTGTGAGAGTCTGAGAGGGTCTCTGAAGGTATGTTAGGGTCTGAGAGGGTCTCTGAAGGTCTGTGAGAGTCTGAGAGGGTCTGTTAGGGTCTCTGAAGGTCTGTAAGGGTCTGAGAGGGTCTCTGAAGGTCTGTGAGGGTCTGAGAGGGTCTCTGAAGGTCTGTGAGAGTCTGAGAGGGTCTCTGGAGGTCTGAAAGGGGCTGTGAGGGTCTCTGAAGGTCTGTTAGGGTCTCTGAAGGTCTGTGAGAGTCTGAGAGGGTCTGAAGGTCTGTGAGAGTCTGAGAAGGTCTCTGAAGGTCTGAGTGGGTCTCTGAAGGTCTGTAAGGGTCTGAGAGGGTCTCTGAGGGTCTCTGAAGGTCTGTTAGGGTCTGTGAGGGTCTCTGAAGGTCTGTAAGGGTCTGAGAGGGTCTGAAGGTCTGTGAGAGTCTGAGAGGGTCTCTGAAGGTCTGTAAGGGTCTGAGAGGGTGTCTGAGGGTCTCTGAAGGTCTGTGAGAGTCTGAGAGGGTCTCTGAAGGTCTGTTAGGGTCTGAGAGGGTCTCTGAAGGTCTGAGAGGGTCTCTGAAGGTCTGTTAGGGTCTCTGAAGGTCTGTGAGAGTCTGAGAGGGTCTCTGAAGGTCTGTTAGGGTCTGAGAGGGTCTCTGAGGGTCTCTGAAGGTCTGTGAGAGTCTGAGAGGGTCTCTGAAGGTCTGTTAGGGTCTGAGAGGGTCTCTGAAGGTCTGTGAGGGTCTGTGATGGTCTGTGAGGGTCTCTGAAGGTCTGTGACGGTCTCTGAAGTTCTGTGAGGGTCTGTTAGGGTCTCTGAAGGTCTGTAAGGGTCTCTGGGGGTCTGTGAAGGTCTGTGAACTGGGGGTTTCTTTTATAAATCTGATAAACTAAAGACTCTTGTGAGATATGAAGGATCAACACTACCCTATCAAGTCAAGTCAAGTCATTTATATAGCGCTTTTAACAATGCAGATTGTCTCAGAGCAGCTTTACAGTGTTAAACAGGAAAATAATGCAGCATAATTTTATTCAGCCGTTCTGGAGAAAACGCTGATGTCATCAGTTCATTTCAATGATCATACAGTGACAGTGTGGGCTTTAGATCAGTAATTAGAGCAGTAATTTAGTTTATATGGTTAATTTAGTTTAATAATTAGATTTATTTGGATATTTAGTTGAAAAATTTAGAAAAATTTAGTGATTAATTTAGTGACTATCGATACTTAAGAGTGAGACTGTGTGTGTGATGACCCTTTAAAGTTTCAAAAATTACACAAAAGCTCCATATATTTATCCTGAAACCATCACATATGAGTGTGTAAGTTGTATTGTGTGTATATGTGTGTATGTGAGGATGTGTGTGTGTGTGTGTGTGTGTATATGTGTGTGTGTGTGTGTGTGTGTGTGTGTGTGTGTGTGTGTGTGTGTGTGTGTGTGTGTGTGTGTGTGTGTGTGTGTGTGTGTGTGTGTGTGTGTGTGTGAAGATGTGTGTGTGTGTGTGTGATATGTTCTGAATCCGCCTGAAGCTTCTGCTTCCACATGCGTGAATAATGAATGGAAGCTCTTAGTGGCCCACTTCAAGAGCATCATGGGATTACAAAGAAAAAATACAACAAATAAAACGTCTTTGACATTCGATACAGACTCTTGATGTGTGTTGATATCGTTGTCATGTCAGACGCTCTGTTTTGCGCATGATCTGACATGCTTCTCAGTGAATACACACACACACACACACTCACACACTCACACACACACACACACACACACACACTCAACTAACACAACCATAAAGGCATTAACACTGCAGACAATCATCTTCCTCCTCAGTGTGTGTGTCTGGTCTTCCAGCACAAATATCTACACGTTATTAAAGGTGTGTGTACACAAACATCCTATAATGATCAAAATCCACTCTCTCCTCTTTTTTTAATCCCCAGAAATCATAAACAGCATCTCACTTCATCTTTTGTGTGATGAACAATAAACTTCATAAAAATAAAAGTAAAGTTTTGTCCAATAGATGACAACATAAGATATAACTGTAATTAAACGAAACTATCCCTGTTCAATCTCCAGCGGTGTTCAGCCTCATAGTGCGGGAGATTGCCCTGTTTTGTTGTTGCATGTGTTCTTGAAGCTCCGCCCTATTCTTGATAGAGGGCAGGGACCAGAAGCTCATTTGCATTTAAAGGGACACACACAGAGTTACTAGATCAGTGGGCGTGGCCTTAAACAGAGGGGTGTTTTCCACTGCGTTACCTGATTTGCCCACATCACAGTGTGGGTGGGGTTTAGGGGTGGGGTCGGGTGAAGGGGATCATTTTCATTGGATGGTTTATAAACGTTTACAAGGTGGATGCTGCACATTGGTGGTGGTTGAGGAGACTCCCCCTTCTATATATGTAAAGCGCTTTGAGTGCCTAGAAAAGCGCTATATAAATGTAACAAATTATTAATTATAAACACCCACACATTTAGAAACGCCCGTGTTTGTTCCGCAGAGACCCCATACTCGAGAAGTTTCTCACGAGAGACTCCGATTGGGGCGGGAACTTGTGGAGAGGGGGCGGAGCTACAGCTCATTTGCATTTAAAGGCACATGCACGAAAACAGCCTGTTCTTGACTGTAGTCAGAAATGGGTATTTACAACATGGATTTATAAATGATCTGTGAGGTATTTTGAGCTGAAACTTCACACACTCAGACACCTGAGACTTACATTACATCTTGTAAAAATGGGCATTATAGGTCCCTTTTAAAAAGATATTAAGTTGCTTAAAAGAAGAACCGCCAGAGGTCGCTGTATACCTTAAACCGCCAGGGGTAAAATTTACCCATGCAGATTATTACTGCATTGATACGGCTAAAAAACGTAATATGTCACTGTATTATGCCACTGTCTTCACACAGTAATGTCTAGAGTCATGAAATGATTATGTTTAGTCATCAACTGTGTTTTTGTCCTGTTGTTTTATGCTATTTTAAACAGCTAAACTAATCACTTTTTGGTGACTAAACCTGCAATGACGACGAGAATTAGATGGAAATAAATACATATTTGGGTGGTGTAATATTATAATAATATGTCATTAATCCCATATTAAGATAACCCATGTTATTTAAATGACTAAAATACACTAAATAGACAATAAAGAGCTGTAATAATTGACAGCACTGCATAAGATGACAATAATAACATAAGATGCATGACAACTTATGATAAGGATAACACACGCACAGTTGACCTAATTAATTATTCATTTGTATAGTTATATCATTTATAATTTGAATAAGAGAACAACACCAATAAACTTGGGATAATCATGAAAATTGTTTTATTCATTCCATCATATCGGATTTTTCTTTTTCTTTCAGGAAATGGGCAGACTTGAATAAATAGCAGCACAGTAGCAAACTCAATACAAAATTGCAAAACAAAAATGTATGATTAATCCAAAGTCTGAACATTTATAAATAGGCTAAAACATCTTTATTTGGCCGTGCGTTGTGTGACTGTTTACAGCGCGAAAATAGAGGAATTATATCGGGGTAAATATGACCCGTTTTTAAATCTGGTTTTATCTAAACAATTTTTAACAACAGGGAATTGTAAAGAACACAGTTTTAGTAAAAGTCAGTGACTGGGAGACTTGGATATTTTATTGGAAATCTGTTTTGTACATTTGAAAAACAGCCATGGGTAAATTTGACCCTGTGGCGGTTCTAGTGTTAAAAGAAGAACAAATATCTGCCAATGGGTTCAGACAAATACTCTTGTGTTCTTTGAATTATGTTTATTTCTCTGACTGCATTGGTGATGATGATGATGATGATGATGATGAATGTTGTGTTTGTGTTATTAAAGGGTTAGTTCAGCCAAAACTGTAAATTGTGTCATTAATGACTGAGCCTCATGTGGTTGGACACCCGTCAGACCTCCGTTCATCTTCAGACACAAATGAAGATATTTTAGTGTAAATCTGATGCTCTGAAAGGCCTCCATTGGCTCAACTTTACACTCTCAAGACCCTTAAAAGACACTAAAGACTAAAGTTTCAAAGTCCATCTCACTACAGCGGCTCTACAATAACTTTATGAAGACGAGAATAGTTTCTGTGCGCAAAAAAACCCTAAATAACGACTTATATAGAGATGACGATTTCAAAACACGGCCTCATGAAGCTTCGAAGCGTAATGAGTCAGTGAGTCGATTCAGCGGTTCAGAGCGTTATGAATCAGTGAGTCGATTCAGCGGTTCAGAGCGTTATGAATCAGTGAGTCGATTCAGCGGTTCAGAGCGTTATGAATCAGTGAGTCGATTCAGCGGTTCAGAGCGTTATGAATCAGTGAGTCGATTCAGCGGTTCAGAGCGTTATGAATCAGTGAGTCGATTCAGCGGTTCAGAGCGTTATGAATCAGTGAGTCGATTCAGCGGTTCAGAGCATTATGAATCAGTGAGTCGATTCAGCGGTTCAGAGCGTTATGAATCAGTGAGTCGATTCAGCGGTTCAGAGCGTTATGAATCAGTGAGTCGATTCAGCGGTTTGGAGCGTTATGAATCAATGAGTCGATTCAGCAGTTCAGAGCGTTATGAATCAGTGAGTCGATTCAGCGGTTCCGAGCGTTATGAATCAGTGAGTCGATTCAGCAGTTCAGAGCGTTATGAATCAGTGAGTCGATTCAGCGGTTCAGAGCGTTATGAATCAGTGAGTCGATTCAGCGGTTCAGAGCGTTATGAGTCAGTGAGTCGATTCAGCGGTTCAGAGCGTTATGAATCAGTGAGTCAAATCAGCGGTTTGAAGTGTTATGAATCAGTGAGTCGATTCAGTGGTTCGGAGCGTTATGAATCAGTGAGTCGATTCAGCAGTTTGGATCGCCAAATTTCAGCAGTTTGGCGGTTTGACACGCGATCCGAATCATGATTCGACTCACTGATTCATAATGCTCTGAACCGCTGAAACGACTCACTGATTCATATCGCTCTGAACCGCTGAATCGACTCACTGATTCATAATGCTCTGAACCGCTGAATCGACTCACTGATTCATATTGCTCTGAACCGCTGAATCGACTCACTGATTCATAACGCTTCGAAGCTTCATGAGGCCGTGTTTTGAAATCGTCATCTCTATATAAGTCGTTATTTAGGGTTTTTTTGCGCACAGAAACTATTCTCGTCTTCATAAAGTTATTGTAGAGCCGCTGTAGTGAGATGGACTTTGTAACTTTAGTCTTTAGTGTCTTTTAAGGGTCTTGAGAGTGTAAAGTTGAGCCAATGGAGGCCTTTCAGAGCATCAGATTTACACTAAAATATCTTCATTTGTGTCTGAAGATGAACGGAGGTCTGACGGGTGTCCAACCACATGAGGCTCAGTCATTAATCACACAATTTACAGTTTTGGCTGAACTAACCCTTTAAAGCAAACATGTCGTTATGATGCTGTTGAGTTTGGAGATGTCCATTAATCTGAGATGGTTCTCTCAGTCTTCCTCATCCAGGCGTCATCGCTTCAGTTCTCCAAAGAGCCCAAATCTCAGGACGCGCTCCACGGCCGCAGTGCCATCCTGCGCTGTGAGGCTCGTGACCCGGCGGGCGTGAGCTTCTCCTGGACTCAGGACGGCCGGCGCGTTCTGGACTCGGATCGCCGCTTTCAGGAGGGCAGCAACCTGAAGTTCACCGCAGTGGACCGGCACATGGACACGGGGAACTTCCAGTGTGTGGCGTCCAGCAGCGCCGCAGGACACACACTGACCTCCGCCAGCGCCTCCTTCAACATCAAATGTGAGGACGAATCCAGTGAAGGAATGAGTGTGTGACGGAGGTCAGGTTCATCTGATCTGGGCTTCTCTCTCTCTAGCGTGTCGGATTGCGTCTCGCCCTCAGATGTGGAATTACTCCTGTCCAGAGGATCCTGCACGTTTCACTGCAAAAAATGCTTTTCTTACTTAGTATTTTTGTCTTGTTTTCAGTCCAAATCTCTAAAAAATCTTACATTAAGAAGCATTGACTAGACAAGCAAAAGTTTTTGTCTTGTTTTGGGGGAAAATAACTCAAAATTAAGTGAGTTTTTGCTTAAAATAAGCAAAATAATCTGCCAATGGTGTTAGCAAAATAATCTTAATTCAAACAGAAAACAACATTATTTTGCTGACCCCATTGGCAGATTATTCTGCTTATTTTAAGCAAAAACTCACTTAATTTTGAGTAATCTCTGTAAATAGTTGCTTTAGTTTTTCAGTAACTGTTTATCCATTATAATTAGCAGTTTATTGCAGATTTATTTGAATGAAAAACTACTCTTTACAATAGCAAATGTTCTGAAATAAATGGCCTTTTTGAAAGGACGCCTAGACTTGACATAAAAGCTCACAGAAGCTCCATTACTGAGAGAATCATCCTCATATTTGAATCATGACATGATTAGACATTCAGTTTTATATTTAAGTTATTTTCAGGCTCTTAAAATTAAATTATAATATTTTTTTTCCCTAAGTGAAAAAAAAAAAAAAAAAAAAAAACGTGAGTCACTTACATGTATATTTACATGTATATTACTCTGTTCCCATATTACTTTGAGTTATTATGACTCTTAGGTAGCAACATTTCAAGTGTCTAGTTTAAAATAAGACCAGATTTATGAATATAGACCATAGGGTTTAAGAGCTGCAGACATTTTCATTTGGGTATATCGTTTTCAAAGAATTCTCAAAAATGGGGCGCTTGTTAAGGGCTTAAAGCTACACTGTGTAACTTTTTTAGTTTATTCTTAGCTAAAAACACTTAGTTCTTTCAAAAATATATGTGCTCATTAATGTATATTTACTTCTTTCAAGTAATAAAGTATTCTGGTAAGTTTATAATATGCCATTGTAAACACATACGGGTGAGGGTTTGAATGCCGGTCGCCATGTTGCTCCTCCATCTTGAAAGTACATTAGCCAAAGAGGGACATTCCCGTAAATTCAAGCTTGGTCTTTGGCGTTTTAACACTCGATGGCTCCGTGTCCAATGTGGACGAGGTCGAGCTGGAAGCCATGTTAATCTTGGACTAAATCAGCCACCGTAGGAGTTAAAACGAAATCGGAATTGAGAGAAACTAATATTCACTGGATGGTCATACACCAGTTCACCACTAGATGGGGGAAAATATCACACAGTGGAGCTTTAATTTTGAGTTATTTTCCCCCAAAACAAGACAAAAACTTTTGCTTGTCTAGTAAATGCTTCTTAATGTAAGATTTTTTAGATATTTGGACTGAAAACAAGACAAAAATACTAAGTAAGAAAAGCATTTTTTGCAGTGTTGCTTTCACGCACTTAACCCTCGTGCACTTTTCGATTTCTGGTTACACTCGTTATGGTCCGGCTCAAATTGACCCTAATTGGATTCAATACAATTCCCCAAAAAACACACACAATCAGGTACAAACAATTCACTTTTAATATCAATACTTTTCACTCATTACAAAGAATAAATATCTGAATTTACGATTTAACCACTATTTTTAAGATTGGCCCTTAGGACACTTGCCTTTATACATTTGGAACAATAACATCTTAGTCTAAATCTAAAGTAATCTTGACCAACTATATAGCATTTTAAAACTTTCAGACTGTAATTTTCATATTTGGTGACGGATTTCATATGTTTTTTATATGCATTTTAGAAATTGAATTCAAATCAAATATTAAAGCTCCACTGTGTGATATTTTCCTCCATCTAGTGGTGAACTGGTGTATGACCATCCAGTGAATATTAGTTTCTGTTTCTCTCAATTCCGATCATTTCGTTTTAACTCCTACGGTGGCTGATTTAGTCCAAGATTAACATGGCTTCCAGTTCGACCTCGTCCACATTGGACACGGAGCCATCGAGTGTTAAAACGCCAAAGGCCAAGCTTGAATTTACGGGAATGTCCCTCTTTGGCTAATGTACTTTCAAGATGGAGGATCAACATGGCGACCCGCATTCAAACCCTCACCCGTATGTGTTTACAATGGCATATTATAAACTTACCAGAATACTTTATTACTTGAAAGAAGTAAATATACATTAATGAGCACATATATATTTGAAAGAACTAAGTGTTTTTAGCTAAGAATAAACTAAAAAAGTTACACAGTGTAGCTTTAACATTACTGCCCAAACTACTTCTGATAGGATGTCTACTTCATAGATATTTTGAAAAGTATGAAAATATAACGTTCAGATCACTCAAACCATATGGAAATCGAAGAGTCTTCATGTCATCCAGTGGAAAACGTTGGTACTGCACACAAAAACATATATTTTTGAGATATCAACCTAAAATTTGTTCAGATATTTAGCTTTGATTTTCTTGAGGTTTAGAGTTGAACATGTTTTGTTAAATGTATATTTTATATAAAATTTTAAAATATATATGTTATATATTTTACATGTTCATAATCTTGTTTTAAACTTTACTTTTACGACTTCTACAGTGATGGCCGATTTGGAAACACTGCTTGATGAAGTTATTAATCTCAGCTCTTCAGGGCTAGAGTTAAAGTGTTTTATATTTTGTGTCTGTACAGTTGCTTTTGAATATCTGTCCTATATGGGGCAAATTGACCCACACACAGCAAGAGTGTATAACATTTTAATATGCACATTTCACAACTTATCAGCATGTTGAAACTTTGCATGCATGTTAATGACCCCAAGTGAGAAAAGGTCACACAATTTCAAGAAAAACAATGTAGGTTAGACAGTATTTCAGATAGATTGAAAAAAGAAATTATAGCTCATTTTTACCATTTGTGGCATACAAAAAATATTTCTGTATTGAAAAAAAATGGGGAAAAGCTAATTTTTTAGCTTCATAGGTTAGTAAAAAACTAAAATAACAAAATATAGCCAGAAATGTTATTTTGGGTCTCTACAATGCCTTAGAACATTAAATATGCGGGTCAAATTGACCCGTGAACATCACGAACGTAACAGTAAATGTGTGTGTGTGTGTCAAAACACATCAGCGTGTTGAAACTTTGCATGCAGGTTCATGACCCTAAATGAGAAAAAGTCACAAAATTTTAATTAAAAAAAACATAGTTTAACTGATATTTCTGACAACTTAAAAATCAAATTGACCCGCAACATAACACAAGGGTGTTTTCTAGCTCTTCAAACACATTCAGCTTGATTTCTGATTTTATAGTGTGTATTCAGGCATTTAACAAACAGCCTTGGGGATTTGGCTGGGAATTTTTAACACGGGTGATGGAAGAAAAACAATGATATTCTGGATTAAATTCCCAGGCTAGCCCGTGTTAGTGTTGGGATGACCTTGCATCCGCTACTGTAGGAATAGGGCTTCCAGAGAGCGATCACATGATCATTCTGATGGCTGTCTGTGTCCTCAGGGCTGGAGAGGGGGCCGGTCACCATGAATGAACCCGCCTCAGAGGCGGAGCTAGAGGAGGCTGAGCGAATCGTGTTGCAGTGTCACATTGATGGACATCCACGGTGAGTCCAATCCTGATCCGCACACTGAACATCACATGACTGGAGACAGACGTGATGCTGATCAATCGGCGGTTTGAAGTTGAAACATAGACTGTAAAAAAATACGGGTCACTCCCGGATAACCGAAAATGGGCAAAGAGGCGGGACGTGGGCGGAGCTGAGGTGCCTGACTGCTGAAACCACGCCCACCTAGCTCGACCATAGAGACAGAGCGTATTTAGGCCACGCCCACACCGGGGGGGAAAACAGTCCAACGCTCTCCATTGACTGTGCATTGCGTGAGGCGCATCCTTGTCATTTCGGACTTATAACAAAAAACAGAACATTGTCTAAAAGCTGATATGTGACAAAGTGTACAGCAAACAAGCTAAACAACACAGAAATACGTTTTTATAAGCTGTCGACCCAAAAAAACGAGCGTTTAAGGAGACAAAAAGTGGATACGAACTGACGCTTCAGCTGAAGAATGGGTCAATTTTGTGATCCTGACACTCAGTGTGTCTCAATATGTCCGTGTGCAGTAAACATTTTGTCACTGTTAAGTCAAATATCCAAATGTCCGTTTTATATATTATATTTCCTGTCGCTGATTATGTTCGTCGTAGTTCTCAGTGTAATATGACCCGCGCGCTCTGTCTCAATGGCCTGAATCCACTTTTTTGTCCTTAAACGCTTGTTTTTTGGGTCAACAGCTCATAAAAACGTCTGTGTTTTTGCTTCTGGGTGTTGTTTAGCTTGTTTGCTGTACATCTTGTCACATATCAGCTTTTAGACATAGTTCAGTTTTTTGTTATAAGTCCGAAATGACAAAAAGGCCGCTTCACCCAATGCAGAGTCAATGGAGACGGTTTGATTGTTTCCCCCCCGGTGGGCGTGGCCTTTAGATTATGACGCGTGTCGCTCTATCTCTATAGTGGCAATCCACCTGTCACTCAAGTGGCCACGCCCTTAATTATGCAGAACAGGCTTTATATCATTTAAACAGATGCGTTATAAAAACATTCCCTCCTCACAGTCGTCATGAAGGGCAACATTAGCCGCACAGACCAAAAGCACAGTTTGTCCCAGAAAATGCAGGATTTGATTTGTTAAGCATGAGGTGAATTATCCGTCTGGCTCGACTCGCTCTAATGTTAATCTAGATAAATATGCGTTATTATTCGGCACATATCCGAGTGTGTGTGTGAGTGTGGAAGCTGAAGTATAGCGCGATTACATGACATGAAGGCGCCGGCGCGGTCACTCGCGTTTCTTTTCCTGACAGAGAAAACAACTTAAAATACTCCATCATTTATGCTCATACAGAACAAACAGGACGCGCGCTTTCTTTCGTCCTATAGTCTGCAGCATCTCATAAATGAACCGAAACTAAGCGGATCAGGCTTCTTGCCTCACATAGGCTATATTATGAGAAACATATCTTTTAAACGAACAAATTCAAATCGAAAACAAATATTCTCTGGTTATGTAATCCGTATGAAAAGTGCATTTTTCTCTAAAGGCTTGATCTCTCCAGCCCACTTTTCCCCCGACACATTTATAATCATTACTTTTGCCGGTGCTTTTCGCAAGCTTTAAGAATGCGCGGCTTCCATACACACAGTATATCTTTAAGCAGATTAATTAAATGTGTGATTAAATGAATGACTGGTCCACTAGAAGAATCTTTAGTCTGGGACAGTCCTAATCAACACATTATTTAAAGGGTTAGTTCACCCAAAACTGTAAATAGTGTCATTAATGACTGAGCCTCATGTGGTTGGACACCCGTCAGACCTCCGTTCATCTTCAGACACAAATGAAGATATTTTAGTGTAAATCTGATGCTCTGAAAGGCCTCCATTGGCTCAACTTTACACTCTCAAGACCCTTAAAAGACACTAAAGACTAAAGTTACAAAGTCCATCTCACTACAGCGGCTCTACAATAACTTTATGAAGACGAGAATAGTTTCTGTGCGCAAAAAAAACCCTAAATAACGACTTATATAGAGATGACGATTTCAAAACACGGCCTCATGAAGCTTCGAAGCGTTATGAATCAGTGAGTCGATTCAGCAGTTCAGAGCGTCATGAATCAGTGAGTCGATTCAGCAGTTCAGAGCGTTATGAATCAGTGAGTCGATTCAGCAGTTCAGAGCATTATGAATCAGTGAGTCAATTCAGCGGTTCAGAGCATTATGAATCAGTGAGTCAATTCAGCGGTTCAGAGCGTTATGAATCAGTGAGTCGATTCAGCGGTTCAGAGCATTATGAATCAGTGAGTCGATTCAGCGGTTCTGAGCGTTATGAATCAGTGAGTCGATTCAGCGGTTCAGAGCGTTATGAATCAGTGAGTCGATTCAGCAGTTCAGAGCGTTATGAATCAGTGAGTCGATTCAGTGGTTCAGAGCATTATAAATCAGTGAGTCGATTCAGCGGTTCTGAGCGTTATGAATCAGTGAGTCGATTCAGCGGTTCAGAGCGTTATGAATCAGTGAGTCGATTCAGCGGTTCAGAGCATTATGAATCAGTGAGTCGATTCAGCGGTTCTGAGCGTTATGAATCAGTGAGTCGAATCAGCGGTTCAGAGCGTTATGAATCAGTGAGTCGATTCTGCTGTTCGGAGTGTTATGAATCATTGAGTCGAATCAGCGGTTTAAAGCGTTATGAATCAGTGAGTCGAATCATGATTCGGATCGTGTGTCAAACCGCCAAACTGCTGAAATTTGGCAATCCAAACCGCTGAATCGACTCACTGATTCATAACGCTCTGAACCGCTGAATCGACTCACTGATTCATAACGCTCTGAACCGCTGATTCGACTCACTGATTCATAACGCTCTGAACCGCTGATTCCACTCACTGATTCATAACACTTTAAACCGCTGAATCGACTCACTGATTCATAACACTTTAAACCGCTGAATCGACTCACTGATTCATAACGCTCTGAACCGCTGAATCGACTCACTTATTCATAATGCTCTGAACCGCTTAATCGACTCACTGATTCATAACGCTCTGAACTGCTGAATCGACTCACTGATTCATAACACTTTAAACCGCTGAATCGACTCACTGATTCATAACGCTCTGAACCTCTGAATCGACTCACTGATTCATAACGCTCTGAACTGCTGAATCGACTCACTGATTCATAACGCTCTGAACCGCTGAATCGACTCACTGATTCATAACGCTTCGAAGCTTCATGATGCCGTGTTTTGAAATCGTCATCACTATATAAGTCGTTATTTAGGGTTTTTTTGCGCACAGAAACTATTCTCGTCTTCATAAAGTTATTGTAGAGCCGCTGTAGTGAGATGGACTTTGTAACTTTAGTCTTTAGTGTCTTTTAAGGGTCTTGAGAGTGTAAAGTTGAGCCAATGGAGGCCTTTCAGAGCATCAGATTTACACTAAAATATCTTCATTTGTGTCTGAAGATGAACGGAGGTCTGACGGGTGTCCAACCACATGAGGCTCAGTCATTAATCACACAATTTACAGTTTTGGCTGAACTAACCCTTTAATTAGTAGGCTAATTAGTATATCCCTCTCTTCTACATTAAATTAGTTTGAGTTAACGGCTAGTTGATAAACTAATAAAATGAAGATTACATTATAATGATAACCATATATTTCTATATGCGGAGAATGGATTTTTCCTGTCTCCACCACACAAAGCCCCGTTTTAAGGTGACAACTGGTTATCAATATGAAGCTTGTACTGTATTTTGATGATATTGTATAGTAGATAAAGATTGACATTTTGTTAATTAAACAAAAAGCACGTTAAAGGGATAGTTCACCCAAAAATGAACATTAGCCCATGATTTCCTCTCCCTCAGCTCATCCGAGGTGTGTGTGACATTCTTCTTTCAGACGAATATAATCTGAGTTATATTACAAAAGTCCAGGCTAATCCAAGCTTTAGAATTGGATTCATAGTTGCTCTGTTTTTGAAGTGCATCTGTGCGTCATATAACTGCTCCAGCGGCTCTGGGGTGTTAATAAAGGCCTTCTGAAGCGAATCCACGCGTTTGTGGAAGAAAAATATCCATATTTAAAACTTTATCAAGTAAACTTTCGGCCTCCGCCTTCCCTGTTCAATTTCTGGAAGTGTGTAAAGTTCTCCTGCGGATGGAAAGACTAACGCTCAGCTCCGCTCGTCATGACGTCACACACACATCTGGAGTTTCAACATTCAACACTTTTACACAGAAGGCGGAGGCCGAAAGTTTACTTGATAAAGTTTTAAATATAGATATTTTTCTTCCACAAACGCGTGGATTCGCTTCAGAAGGCCTTTATTAACACCCCAGAGCCGCTGGAGCAGTTATATGACGCACAGATGCACTTCAAAAACAGAGCAACTATGAATCCAATTCTAAAGCTTGGATTAGCCTGGACTTTTGTAATATAACTCAGATTATATTCGTCTGAGAGAAGAATGTCACACACACCTCGGATGAGCTGAGGGAGAGGAAATCATGGGCTAATCTTCATTTTTGGGTGAACTATCGCTTTAATCTTTTTTTTGGTTTTGTTAGGTGTATTTTGACTACTTTTTGTATGTTGTAAAATTAGATAACGAAGATATATTAACATAAAAAAAACATTTAATATGGGCTCATTGATTAATATTGCCCCACTCACTGTTGGTTGGCCTCTGCATGAGAGACACAGGTTTTGCCGGCCTCTAGTGGCCAGTCCATGAACTGCAGTTTCAGTCACTTCCGTGTTGCCGCTGGGCTTGAACTGATGCTGAAGTGAAGCTGTTTCTGACCCGTGCAGGCCCAGCAGTAAATGGTTCAAAGACGGAGAACAGCTGGGCGGAAAGGACCGGAACCTCACGCTGAACGACCTCAGCCCAGGGGATTCTGGGATTTACTACTGCTGTGCTCGAAACGCAGCCGGACAAGTGTGCAGTAACCACAACATCACACTCAACATCATCGGTAAGATCATCAGCTGAAAAAAATGTACACTGCAAAAAATGCTTTTCTTACTTAGTATTTTTGTCTTGTTTTCAGTCCAAATCTCTAAAAAATCTTACATTAAGGGCGTTTTCACACCTGAGAGTCCGAACCGAAGTTCATGTTTTGATACATTTTATACATTCGGTTAGTTTTGGTTTGGTTTCTCATTGCCATCATGTGAGCGCACTAAAGCACTGCACATGACACACGCGTGTCCACTCGTCTTCATCATGTGAGCGCACTAAAGCACTGCACATGACACACGCGTGTCCACTCGTCTTCATCATGTGAGCGCACTAAAGCACTGCACATGACACACGCGTGTCCACTCGTCTTCATCATGTGAGCGCACTAAAGCACTGCACATGACACACGCGTGTCCACTCGTCTTCATCATGTGGGGCATCTGGACACTGATTGGTTTGTAAACAGACGTGCGTCTTTGACAAGAGTGAATGAACGGACTCATATCACCACCACTATTGAACACTGCGCATTGGCATTGCTGGACTATTGTCTTTTCGTCACGTTTAAAAGTGGACATTTCAAGCTTTATATTCACATATTTCTCATGTGTGTGAGACGAGTATCTGCTGAGTTTCAGTTTATTTGAGACTCCAGTTCATGTGTAAAGCATGTGATCGCTCCCGCCATTATTGTCTGCTATAGACTATTTGCTTCTTATTTATTAAATTCAGGCAATTATCTGATGAAACACTGATTAACATTAAGATACAATTTATACAAAACGAAATTCACATTAAAGAAAGGCTTTCTAAGCAAAATCATACAAAATATATTTCAAAATCATTTCTGACCTTCTGTCTTCTGACATATTGCGCATCTTTTCACTTTTCATAATCAATGTAGCCGAGATGAAATTTAAAAATGACATTATAATATTTAAACAGAAACAGGAACTTCCTGTAAATGCTCTGAAATGTACGAACCGTACAGAAAATGCTTTCACACTAGAAATGAACCGAAGCTTTGTTCAGTTTGATCCGCACTGAGACTGACTCTTTTCGTCAGACCAGATTTCGTCTGTTGGGTCGGCCCGTGGTCAGGGGAGGTTTCACACTGGTCATTTTGATCCGGACCAAACAGAAAAGTCTGAAAATCCGGACCAAACAAGGAAGGTGTGAAAACACCCTATGAAGCATTTACTAGACATTTTTGTGCTTATTGTAAACTCCCTTAATTTTGAGTTATTTTCCCCCAAAATAAGACAAAAACTTTAGCTTGTCTAGTCAATGCTTCATAAAGCATTAGTTCACTTTTAAATCAACTTTTGCTGATAGTTTCCTCACCCTCATGTCATCCAAGATGTCCATGTCTTTCTTTCTGCAGTCGAAAAGAAATGAAGGTTTTGGATGAAAACAGTCCAGGGTTTTCCTCCATATAATGGACTTCAATGGGCTCCAAACGGGTCAAGGTCCAAATGACAGTTTTTAAACGACCCCAGATGATGAATAAGGGTCTGATCTAGACAAACCATCAGCTTCTGAGAGAAACCCAGCAGTATTTATGCTATTATTTTACCTCTTATCAGACGAGCGTGATCATCTCTGAGCTCAGACATAACTTCCGCTGAGTGAGGTCAAAATACGAGCGTGGTTATAGATGTATACGTAGATGCCTCATTAGCGGCCGCACGGATCAGTAGAATGAGGCATCTATGATCGATATATCTATAACCACGCTCGTATTTTGACCTCACTCTCCTGAAGTTATGTCTGAGCTCAGAGATGATCACGCTCGTCTGATAAGAGGTAAAATAATAGCATAAATACTGCTGGGTTTCTCTCAGAAGCTGATGGTTTGTCTAGATCAGACCCTTATTCATCATCTGGGGTCGTTTAAAAACTGTCATTTGGACCTTGACCCGTTTGGAGCCCATTGAAGTCCATTATATGGAGGAAAACCCTGGACTGTTTTCATCCAAAACCTTCATTTCTTTTCAACTGCAGAGAGAAAGACATGGACATCTTGGATGACATGAGGGTGAGGAAACTATCAGCAAAAGTTGATTTAAAAGTGAACTAATCCTTTAATGTAAGATTTTTTTTATATTTGGACTGAAAACAAGACAAAAATACTAAGTAAGAAAAGCATTTTTTGCAGTGTAGATCAGGGGTTTACCATCTTTCAGATGCGCGGACCCCCAAATATGATCATCCCAACATTTAAAACACTGCATAACGACCACAGAATGGGTAACTACAGAAAAAGATTGTTAGTGACGTTCTTTAAAGTTACACACATTTATCAAAATGCTGGGATCAAAATGCAAGTGTGTGAAGACATGGGGGTGTATCGCGTGTGGTGAAGCTGTTCTCGTGCGCTTTATGTTTGTCACCTCACGTGCACAGAAAAACAGAAATGTATAAAGTGTAACCCAACACCACGGCCGGCCTTCCCATCAGCCACCTGGGCTGCTCACGCACACACACCTGCAGACAGAATAAAGCTCCGCTGAAGAATAAAGAGATCAGCTCGAGCGTGAACATTACATATGAAAGGAGAGAGCGAGAGGAAGAGGGATAAAGCAGCTTTAGCAGAAGAATAGAGGGCGGCTGTGAGAGTAAACGCTTACATGTGTTTGTCTGTCGTCTGAGGATCTCTCAGTGTGTGGCCGCTGTGTCTTTGGATTTTAGTCTGCCTTCATTTGTTGCATTGCAAATCTAAAAAATATTCCTAGAAGAACTCGATTGAAAACTATCGACAGAAACTATTGACTCTCTCTTCTCCAGCACTTTAGACCCTGCGCTTAAAGAAGATTAAAGAAAATAGTCCAACGTCGTGGTACAACGAGCACACTCACTCACACACACACACACTCGGGCCCTTAAAACAGCAGCCAGAAAAATGGAGCGCAGCTGGAAGAAAACAAAACTAGAGGTTTTTCGTAATTCGTGGAAAGAGCGCATGATCGCATACAGAAAGGCTGTAAAAACTGCTAGATCTGCTTATTTCTCAACTCTCTTAGTAGAACACAAACACAACCCAAGGTATTTATTCACACACACACACACACACACACACACACACACACACACACACACACACACACACATTCACTGCTATAGGAGAAGACATTCACACACACACACACACACACACACACACACACACACACACACACACACACACACACATTCACTGCTATAGGAGAAGACATTCACACACACACACACACACACACACACACACACATTCACTGCTATAGGAGAAGACATTCACACACACACACACACACACACACACATTCACTGCTATAGGAGAAGACATTCACACACACACACACACACACACACACACACATTCACTGCTATAGGAGAAGACATTCACACACACACACACACACACACATTCACTGCTATAGGAGAAGAAGAATTGGCTAAACTCGTTAAATCATCAAAATCGACAACATGTATGCTCGACCCTATACCGACTAGGCTATTAAAAGAGATGCTACCAGAGGTCATAGATCCTCTTCTTAATATCATTCATTCATCTTTGTCATTAGGATATGTACCGAAAACTTTTAAGTTGGCTATTATTAAACCACTTATTAAAAAACACAACTTGATCCTCCAGAATTAGTCAATTATAGACTAATCTCAAATCTACCCTTTCTGTCAGAAACACTAGAAAAGGCAGTGTCTTCACAATTATGCTCCTTTTTAGAAAGAAATGGTATTTGTGAGGATTTCCAGTCAGGATTTAGACCGTATCATAGCACTGAGACTGCTCTCGTCAGAGTTACACATGATTTACTCTTATCATCCGATCGTGGCTGTTTCTCTATTAGTGTTACTCCATCTTAGCGCTGCATTTGATACTATCGACCACAACATTCTTCTGAATAGACTTGAAAATAATGTAGGTATTAGTGGAATTGCTTTATCATGGTTTAAATCATACCTATGCGACCGTTATCAGTTTGTAGCAGTAAATGAAGAGATGTCCCAGCGAGCACAAGTTCAGTATGGAGTACCACAAGGCTCAGTGCTAGGACCGCTGATCTTCACCCTGTACATGCTGCCACTGGGAGATATCATGAGGAAGCATGGCGTTATTAGGGGCCAAGCAGTGGAGATGGTGGTCCAGTGGGTTAAACCACTTAACTGATATACAGAAGGTTGCTGGTTCGAGCCCAGCGGTCACCACCAGTGTGTCCTTGAGCTAGGCACTTTACTCCATGTTGCTCCAGGGGGATTGTCCCTGTAATAAGTGACACAAAATAACACACAAAATTGGGGTCATGATTCGAGCATGCTAATTGGTCGTAAAAAAAATACTCCCACTTGTTCTCTTTGTAGGAAATGAATGGGAAATCTGCAAAAACACAAATTCACGGAAAAAAAATCTATATTTCTAACAAAAAAAAATTCTAAAACTTAATAATAAATAGTCTTTGAGATTTTTTAAATATATATTCAAATCCACCAAAAAAAATCATTAAATGTGTTCAAAAGAGAACTAGTGAATTCTCAAGCCTCTCCATTGAGACCTCTAGTGGTGACACACATGGTTGCAGGATTTCTTAAATAATTCCAAAAGAGGCGCTAATCTGCCTAGTCTCTATTTTAACCTGAAATACTGCATAATTAAAATAATAATAAAAAAAATTAAAATGGCAAAAATAGACCAGAATTATTGCATAAATATTAAAAAATACCATCAAATCATCTCAAAATACAAAATTAAAAAGAAAAAATATTATTGAAGAAAAATAAATTGCATTGGTTTTACTGGGGTGGAGGAAGTTTAATGTTTAGGTGTCCGGGAAGACGACCAATGCGCCCCCTACAGGAAGAGCAGCAGAGGGATAAACATCGCATACATTTTAAAATCTTGCTTATTACTCAAAGCACTAAATGGTTTAGCTCCAGTACTTGATGACATCATCCCTGGAGTTTGAGAGTTTAATGCGGCTCAGCTTTATATAATGTGATCATGTTTGTAAATGTAAAAAGGCTGGAGCTCAAGGCTCAGATGGAGAGATTGGATGAGAGGAATGGGGTCTGATCCAGGTGTTGTAAAGGTCACAGGTCACATGACACCTGACAGATGCTGTTAGTAGCTGCTAATAACGGAGACGGTGTGTGTGTGTGTGTGTGTGTGTGTGCAGATAAGAGCCTGCCCCGTGTGCTGGTGGCTCCAGTGGATCAGGTGGTCCTGCGTGACGAGGAGGCCGTGTTTCACTGCCAGTTCAGAGCCAAGCCTCCGCCGCTGCTCCAGTGGTTCCACGACGCAGAACCCGTCCTCAACCAATCCCGGTGAGCCGCTCCATCTCTTCCGGATCACCAGCTCCAGGCCCTCAGTTAGAGCCGCTGGTCCACGGGGGTCAGAACTTGTTTAAAGGGCCGGTCCCTTTTCCATTTTATATATAAGACATGTTTTGTTTCTTGACAAAAGCTAGAGCTGACAGTAGCTTGAGACAGGACACAGATGTTAGATATTTAACAATATCTGTAAAACTTTCATCAACCAAAAAGTTTTAATGGGTGAAATTTAAATATTATTACTGAGTTAGAACTCTATTCTTAGTTAAATTTTTAATAAGTGCTCTATTTAGATCAGCACAGGTAAAACCACACTACAAAAAATACTTTTCTTAAGCCCTATTCGCAGGGGATTAGTTGTATCTGGACCTCGTGTGATTTAGAAATGACTCCCGCACGTCTGAGTTTTGCGCGGCGCATTCACACGGGATAAGCTGTGATTTTACTCGAATTTACTGACTTATCTCCCGGATATGATGCCAAGACTTGTAAATGATTTTTCGTTATAGATATAGCTGTATGAAATTATAAACAGTCGTATCGATATCATTTTGATTGTTTTATAGTAATACAAATAATTTAGTTCAGTTAGAGAACAGACGCTACAATTAAAAACTGAACTGAGCAATAATAACAATATACGGCGGAAGATTCAGTTTCAAAGCTGAATGTAAAAGCGCCCATTTAAGCGAGTTTGTCATATGTTCTGTTTTTGTCAAAATGAATTGAGTTTTTGCTTGAAACAAACTAAATTATTTGCCAATGGATTAGAAAAATAATAATGTTACAGAAACAAGATTACAAACAGAAACATTATTTTTCTGACCCCATTGGCAGATAATTTGCTTGTTTTAACCAAAAACTCACTTCAATTTCATTTTATTTTCCAGAAGACAAGAAAAAATATCTAATGTCATTTAACTTCTCGTAAACGGATCTTGATTTAAGAATTTTTAGATATATTTATAGTAGAAACAAGACAAAAATACTAAATGACAGCATTTTTTGTATTTAGTCTATAAACATATGAATGCAAATGCACAAAACTGCAAGTTTATGATAAAAATCATCTGTAATTTGGCCTTTATTACTCATTTAATACATGTCTACATTACAAATTAAATACAATTAGATATTAACCTACATTTCTGACAAATTACCACGGTTACAGGTCGTGTTACCACGGTTACAGGTCGTGTTACCACGGTTACAGGTCGTGTTACCACGGTTACAGGTCGTGTTACCACGGTTACAGTGAGTGTTACCTCGGTTACAGGTCGTGCTACCACGGTTACAGGTCGTGCTACCACGGTTACAGGTCGTGTTACCACGGTTACAGTGAGTGTTACCACGGTTACAGTGAGTGTTACCACGGTTACAGGTCGTGTTACCACGGTTACAGTGAGTGTTACCACGGTTACAGTGAGTGTTACCTCGGTTACAGGTCGTGCTACCACGGTTACAGGTCGTGTTACCACGGTTACAGTGAGTGTTACCACGGTTACAGGTCGTGCTACCACGGTTACAGGTCGTGTTACCACGGTTACAGGTCGTGTTACCACGGTTACAGTGAGTGTTACCACGGTTACAGTGAGTGTTACCACGGTTACAGTGAGTGTTACCACGGTTACAGTGAGTGTTACCACAGTAAATCCATGATAATGTTGGTGAATTGTTGTTTGAAAAGTATTTTATCTGGATGGGCTCAGTGTTTCTCCTGATTTGCAGGTTAGTGTTGTTGATTTAGTCAGTGCTGTTTAACTGGCTTTAAACTAAATTAAATCACAGAGAGATTTGCAGCTCGCACCAGAGACCTCTGAACTCTAACGCTTCTCATTGGCTGTTTAGTGGTCATGTGATCGAGATGCAAGTTGCGCTGTTTCGTTCCTCTTGTGGTGCTGTTTCCCTGGCCTAAAGTCTAGCACTGCCACCTTGTGTTGACATTGTGAAACTGCAGGATTTGTAAATGATCCATGGTGGGCCACATATAATAGAATATAATATATTTTAATAGACAAGCTGAGGGCCGTTTGAAGTTCATCCCTGGGCCGCATTTGGCCCGCGGGCCGGACTTTGGACACCCCTGCTCTAGTGCTTTAGGTGCTGACAGCGGGAGCTCGAAAACAGCTTTCTGTAAGAGTTTGCTCTGGCTGGTTAAAACGCCTTCGAACTCCCATTGGTCAGTGGTGGTGATGTCACAGGTGGGTGTGGCTCTGAGGCTCCGCCTTCTTCTGTGGTTCTTTTTACCCCTAAGCAAAGAGCACACACACTCTCCACACACACATGTTTGTTTCCGTGAAATGTGGGGACTTTCCATAGGCGTAATGGTTTTTTATACCGTACAAACTGTATTTTCTATCCCCTTACACTGCCCCCTAAACCTACCCATCACACACACACACACACACACACACACACACACACACACACACACTGCCCCTAAACCTACCCATCACACACACACACACACACAACACACACACACACACACACACACACACACTGCCCCCTGCCCCTAAACCTACCCATCACACACACACACACACACACACACACACACACACACACACACACACACACACACACACACACACTGCCCCTAAACCTACCCATCACACACACACACACACACACACACACACACACACACACACCACACACACACACACACACACTGCCCCTAAACCTACCCATCACACACCACACACACACACACACCACACACACACACACACACACACTGCCCCTGCCCCTAAACCTACCCATCACACACACACACACACACACACCACACACACACACACACACACTGCCCCTGCCCCTAAACCTACCCATCACACACACACACACACACACACACACACACACTGCCCCTGCCCCTAAACCTACCCCATCACACACACACACACACACACACACACACACACACACACACACACACTGCCCCTGCCCTAAAACCTACCCATCACACACACACACACACACACACACACACTGCCCCTGCCCCTAAAACCTACCCATCACACACACACACACACACACACACACACACACACCACACACACACACACACACACACTGCCCCTGCCCTAAACCTACCCATCACACACACACACACACACACAAACACACACACACTGCCCCTGCCCCTAAACCTACTCATCACACACACACACACACACACACACACACACACACACACACACACACACACACTGCCCCCTAAACCTACCCATCACACACACACACACACACACACACACACACACACACACACACAGACACACACACACTGCCCCTACCCCTAAAACCTACCCAACACAACACACACACACACACCACACACCACACACAACACACACACACACACACACACCACACACACACACACACACTGCCCCTAAACAACCATCACACACACACACAGACACACACACACACACTGCCCCTACCCCTAAACCTACCCAACACACACACACACACACAACACACACACACACACACACACCACACACACACACACACACAGCCCCTAAACCAACCCATCACACACACACACAGACACACACACACACACTGCCCCTACCCCTAAACCTACCCAACACACACACACACACACCATACACACACACACCACACACACACACACACACACACACACTGCCCCTGCCCCTAAACCTAGCCCTCACAGGAGACTGTGCAGTTCACTTTCTGTGAAAAAAACTTGTTCTGTGTGATTTATAAGCATTTTGAAAAGTGAGGACATGGGGAACGTCCTCATATTTCTCCCTCTTTTTGTAATACCCATGTCATTATACACATTTGTGTCCTGATATTTCACAAAAACATGCCCACACACACACACACACACACACACACACTAAGGATTGTGGGATTACTCGTGTTTCTCTCCTCGCTCATGTTTTGACGGTGAATCTGAATGATTGTCTGGATGAGCCGCGTTTGAAACACACACCCGTGACCCACATTCTGCATCGTGTGTGTTGTGATGTTGCTAAGCAACAGTAAACATCTACAGTTACACTAATGAACGACTCGTTTTTGGCAGAATTGTTTATATTGTAGATATTAATAGAATTAACAATTTGTCATGTTTGGGAATTCTGTAGTTACAGTGACTTTACTCCTCAGAACAACTCTTACCTGTGTGTGTGTGTGTGTGTGTGTGTGTGTGTGTGTGCAGGGTTGTGGTGTATGCTAACGGCACACTGCACATCGCTCAGGTGAAGCAGCGCAGCACAGGTGTGTATAAGTGTGTGGCTCAGTATGGAGAGAACAAACACGTGCAGGTGGAGGCAGCGCTCAGGATCGCAGGTGAGACGACACACACACACACTCACACACTCTCTCACTTACACACACTCTCACTTACACACAATCTCTCTCACACACTCTCTCTCACACACACACTCACACACTCTCTCACTTACACACACACTCTCTCTCACACACACACACACACACACTCACACACTCTCTCACTTACACACACACTCTCTCTCACACACACACACACACACACACACACACACACACACACTCACACACTCTCTCACTTACACACACACTCTCTCTCACACACACACACACACACACACACACACACACACACACACACTGAATCACGCACACAACTCACACACACACACACACACACACACACACACACACACTCTCTCACTTACACACACTCTCACTTACACACTCTCTCTCTCACACACACACACACACACTCTCTCACTTACACACACTCTCACTTACACACTCTCTCTCTCACACACACACACACACACACACACACACACACACTGAATCACGCACACACACACACTCACACATACACACTACCCCCCCCCACACACACACACACACACACACACTCACAAAATCACACATAAATACGCACACACTCAGATACACTAACACACACACTCAACACTTACACACGTACACATACACACTCACAAACTCACACATAAATACACTCACACACTCGCAGACAAATACACTCACACACTCAACACATACACAGGCACACATACACACACTCACACACAAACACATAAATACGCACATACTCAGATACACTAACATACACACACACTCACGCACTAACACACACACTCGCACACAAATACACTCACACTGAATCACACACACACACACACACACTCAACACATACACACTCACACACAAACACACTGAATCACACACACAAACACACACACACACACACACACAAATATACACACACTCAGATACACTAACATACACACACACACACTCGAGACATACACTCTCACATAAATACGCACACTCAAACACACCAACATACACACACATACACACACACACATACACACTCAACACATACACACTCACACACAAACACACTGAATCACACACAAACACACACACACACACAAATATACACACACTCAGATACACTAACATACACACACACACACTCGAGACATACACTCTCACATAAATACGCACACTCAAACACACCAACATACACACACATACTGAATCACACACACACTCACAAACTCACACATAGATACGCACACACTCAAACATACCAACATACACACACACTAACACACACACACACACACACACACACACACACTCACTCAACACATACACACACACAAACACACTGAATCACACACACACACACTCACTCAACACATACACACGCACACACTCAAACACACACACACAGATCATGGCTCCATCTGTTGAGATTTTCTATATTTTAGGCAGATTTTGATGCACTTGTGAGGACATGTTTGGGCGTGACATATGAGGTCATAGCAACAAACACTCATTTCATGTTTAAGTGATTTCTGAAGCCCATAGATACACATTCAATTTTCAGATTTAAAATGACTTATAAAGACTCAGTCATGAATAAAATAGGGTGCATATTTGTAATTTGTCTGCTGTTAAATGTTTGGAATGTCAATATCAAAATCAATATCAGGATATATAGAAGCCGTACCTCATGAAAGGTGCACTAGCAGTGGTTTATTTATAATATTGCAGTGGTCAATATTAGGTTATTAGTTACAGCTGAAAATCGGTAACACTTTAGAATAATGGTCATTAGTTAACATTAGTTCATGTATTAACCATGAGCTTACTGTATTTGTTCATCTTTGTTAATGTTAGTTAATATAAATCCAGCTGTTCATGTTAGTTCACACTGCATTAACTAATGCTAACAAGATTTGAATAATGCATTAGTAAATGTTGAAATTAACATTAATAAACGCTTTATAAGTGCAGTTCATTATTAGTTCATGTTAACTAATGACCATTCATCCTTCCTGCCATCTTGTCTGTGATTGGCTGGAATGTGGTTTGTTGTATTTTGGTGCAGAACCTGTGGTTGAAACGGTTTCCAAGATGGCTCCTGCCTGTAAACGTGTAATGTTCGGTCTTTATTAAGCATCTTCTAATTAAACTGTTTGTACACTTACACAGTTCTCAATGCTTCGGCCTAGGTTCATTTTGCACCACAATGGTCTCTTTAGTGTCATTCTATAAAGAAGAAAATGATGAATTCAATATTAAAGCTTCAGCCTGAAACATTAGTGTGTGTTCAGCTAACCTGTCTAAATGTTAGAA
>JARQWZ010006330.1:52500-55500 GCA_033150135.1 Gobio occitaniae
TTTTCGTGGGTCTCGCCAGTGACCAGTGTTTTGAACTGGGAGGCATGGCGGCTCCAGGTTTCAAAATGTTTGATACACTCACGCGTCGTCACGCAATTAAAGTGTTATCGTCTTTAAGCGTAGACGAGTGTAGTATTGCGGTAGGCAACATTGTTGGACACGATAATGTGGTTGCAGCTTCAAGAATGAACAATGCTATTGTTTTATTTCTGAGCTCTGTAGCTAAGGCAAATGAGGTAGTAGAGAAGGGTTTGGATGTAAACGGCTTGTTTACTCCCGTTCTTCCTCTCTCTACGCCTGCTAGAAAGGTGACAATATCAAATGTTCCACCTTTTATTACTGACGAAATGTTGAAAAGAGAATTGGGTCGATATGGGAAGTTGATATCACCAATTAAAAAAATGCTGATTGGGACCAAATCAGAGCTCGTAAAACATGTTGTGTCTTTCAGGCGTTATGTTTACGTGATCTTAAACAATCACAGTATGGATCTAAATCTTTCGCTTAATTTTAAGGTTGAGGATTTTGATTATACTGTGTTTGTGTCAACTGATTCAATGCGTTGTTTTGGTTGTGGAAAAACAGGACACACTGTTCGAACTTGTCCCATAAAGGGAACAAGTAAACCTAATGAGAGTAGGCTTACAAATCGCGACAGTCGCGCCGATAAGCCTAATGAGGAAGTGCAAACCACCACTGCTGAGGGAGAAGGTCCGGCTGGACCGACTCCGTCAGCAGAGATAAGAGAGAAACATGATGGTGCACAGGCCCAGAGCGAAATGCCAACTGTTTCTAGTGATATCTTTACCGAATCATTTGAAAATTTAAGCAGCAAAGCTTTTTTTCAAAATCGCACTGAAGGCTCTAAAACAGAAGCACAAGCCTCCACTGTTGTGGGAGCGGGTTCAGTTGGACCGGCTTCCCACAGCAGTGGAAGGAGAGCAAAATCATGATGAGGCAGAAGGTCAGGGTAATATTGACAAAGAACCCCATGAAAGCAAAGGAACAACTTGTTTTGAAAGTGAGGAGGCCAATATGCAAGTAGATCATGGCGCAAGCCTTGTTGAGTTTAAGAAACCCATCAAAAGAAAAATGAGCCTTGAGATAAAATATGCAAAAAAATCAGGAAATGAGCCTGTAGCGACTGATATGGATGAGCCTGCATATGAGAGTGACTGCTCAGATTCGGGTGCTTCCATTTGCTCACAAGGAAGTGCGCCGCTTTTTGTGCCGATTCAGTGGTCTATAGGTTATGGGTGTGAGTGAAATTAAATTATTTCTCAAGATCACCAAAAACATGAAGAATGTTCAAGTTGTCGATTATTTTCCCGATCTTGAGAATTTTACTAAAGTCACGAGGTGCTTTATGAGTGAACGTAAATTTACTCAGAAAGAAGTGTACCGACTTAAAAAGTTCCTGACAAAGGTCAATCCTACACTGACGAATAATGATGATATGGCCTAGACGAATGCGTTGTATTGAGCGCTTTTCCTTTTTTTTAACATGCCTTTTCTTTTCTCTTCTCATGAATACATTTAATATAGCTACTCTTAATTTGAATGGAGCAAGGGGGAGTCAAAAGAGGGCAGGACTTTTTGAATTGGTAAAGCAGAGAAAGATAGATGTCTTGCTTGCACAAGAAACACATAGTGATGCATTTAATGCAATTGAGTGGGAAAAAGAGTGGAATGGGCTTGCTATATTAAGTCATAATACCACCCTTAGTGGGGGGTGTGGCCATTTTGTTCTCCCATAGTTTTATCCCACATTCTTATACAGTGGAAGAGGTTTTGAAAGGTAGAATTTTAAAAGTGAGAGCACTTTTTGAGAATTCTGTTTTTATTTTCATCTGTGTATATGCTCCAACATCAACATTAGATAGAATGTGTTTTTTGGACGCACTTGGTACAACTTTGGAGAAGTGCTGCAGTGAAGAATATTTGTTTTTGGGTGGTGATTTTAATTGTACAGAGAAAGACATAGACCGGAATCATCTTGAACCTCACATGCCTTCACGCAGAAAATTGGTACATACTTATTGAAATGCAGGATTTATGTGATGTGTGGAGAAATTTGCATAGAAATGTGTCACAGTATACATGGACTCACGTATATGCTAACTCTGTATCTCTTGCGAGGCTGGACCGACTGTATGCTTTTAAACACCACTTAAGCATTTTTAGGAATTGCTGTATTGTTCCAGTTAGTTTTTCAGACCATAGTTTAGTATCATGTTCCATCTTTATTAATTCTATTAGGTCTAAAAGTGCTTACTGGCACTTTAATACTTCTTTGCTGAGTGATAATCATTTTAAAAATGTGTTCAGTTATTTTTGGCGTTCTTTTAGAGCTGAGAAGAATACTTTTGAATCATTACAAAGTTGGTGGGAGTATGGTAAGATACAGATAAAACAACTATGCCAGCAATACACTTACAATGTCACTAAAGATACAGTCCAGGATATGAAAATTTTGGAAAATGACATTTTGCATTTTCAGAATTTGGCACAGTTTTCTAATAACCAAGACCTATTGGATAAGCTTTTTAAACAGAAAACTAAATTGTCTGACCTGCTAGGGTTAAAAACACAAGGGGCTTTGGTCCGATCACGTTACCAAAGTGTGAATGAGATGGATGCGCCCTCTAAGTATTTTTTTAATCTTGAGAAAAAGAATGGACAAAAACGTATGATTCATAATTTAAAATCTGAAACTGGTGCTTTATTGTCAGATCCCGATGATATTCGTAAGAGGGCTTTCAGTTTTTATGCTACACTCTATACTAGTGAGTATAGAGAGGACATGGTTGCTGAACAGAGTTTTTTTGAGGGGCTTCCTCAAGTATCAGATCTTTCTAATGAGATGCTTTGTGGGGTGATAACCCTGGAAGAAGTGCAAGAGGCGCTCCAAAGCATGGAGACTGGGAAAGCGCCTGGATTAGACGGACTCCCAATGGACTTTTATAAGTCTTTTTGGAACGATTTGAAGGAGGATTTGCT
>JARQWZ010006331.1:0-47500 GCA_033150135.1 Gobio occitaniae
CAGAGAGCCAATGAGGTTCATTCTAGTGTTACGCATCACGTCTGAGCTTCAGTGAGAGCCAATGAGGTTCATTCTAGTGTTACGCATCACGCCTGAGCTTCAGCAGAGCCAATGAGGCTCATTCTGGTGTTACGCATCACGCCTGAACTTCAGCGAGAGCCAATGAGGTTCATTCTAGTGTTACGCATCACGCCTGAGCTTCAGCGAGAGCCAATGAGGTTCATTCTAGTGTTACGCATCACGCCTGAGCTTCAGCGAGAGCCAATGAGGTTCATTCTAGTGTTACGCATCACGCCTGAGCTTCAGCAGAGAGCCAATGAGGTTCATTCTAGTGTTACGCATCACGTCTGAGCTTCAGTGAGAGCCAATGAGGTTCATTCTAGTGTTACGCATCACGCCTGAGCTTCAGCAGAGAGCCAATGAGGCTCATTCTAGTGTTACGCATCACGTCTGAGCTTCAGTGAGAGCCAATGAGGTTCATTCTAGTGTTACGCATCACGTCTGAGCTTCAGCGAGAGCCAATGAGGTTCATTCTGGTGTTACGCATCACGCCTGAGCTTCAGCGAGAGCCAATGAGGTTCATTCTAGTGTTACGCATCACGCCTGAGCTTCAGCGAGAGCCAATGAGGTTCATTCTGGTGTTACGCATCACGCCTGAGCTTCAGCGAGAGCCAATGAGGTTCATTCTAGTGTTACGCATCACGCCTGAGCTTCAGCGAGAGCCAATGAGGTTCATTCTAGTGTTACGCATCACGCCTGAGCTTCAGCGAGAGCCAATGAGGTTCATTCTGGTGTTACGCATCACGCCTGAGCTTCAGCGAGAGCCAATGAGGTTCATTCTAGTGTTACGCATCACGCCTGAGCTTCAGCGAGAGCCAATGAGGTTCATTCTAGTGTTACGCATCACGCCTGAGCTTCAGCGAGAGCCAATGAGGTTCATTCTGGTGTTACGCATCACGCCTGAGCTTCAGCGAGAGCCAATGAGGTTCATTCTGGTGTTACGCATCACGCCTGAGCTTCAGTGAGAGCCAATGAGGTTCATTCTAGTGTTACGCATCACGCCTGAGCTTCAGCGAGAGCCAATGAGGTTCATTCTGGTGTTACGCATCACGCCTGAGCTTCAGCGAGAGCCAATGAGGTTCATTCTAGTGTTACGCATCACGCCTGAGCTTCAGCGAGAGCCAATGAGGCTCATTCTAGTGTTACGCATCACGTCTGAGCTTCAGCGAGAGCCAATGAGGTTCATTCTAGTGTTACGCATCACGTCTGAGCTTCAGCGAGAGCCAATGAGGTTCATTCTAGTGTTACGCATCACGTCTGAGCTTCAGCGAGAGCCAATGAGGCTCATTCTAGTGTTACGCATCACGCCTGAGCTTCAGCGAGAGCCAATGAGGTTCATTCTGGTGTTACGCATCACGCCTGAGCTTCAGCGAGAGCCAATGAGGTTCATTCTGGTGTTACGCATCACGCCTGAGCTTCAGCAGAGCCAATGAGGTTCATTCTAGTGTTACGCATCACGCCTGAGCTTCAGCGAGAGCCAATGAGGTTCATTCTGGTGTTACGCATCACGCCTGAGCTTCAGCAGAGCCAATGAGGTTCATTCTAGTGTTACGCATCACGCCTGAGCTTCAGCGAGAGCTAATGAGGTTCATTCTAGTGTTACGCATCACGCCTGAGCTTCAGCGAGAGCCAATGAGGTTCATTCTGGTGTTACGCATCACGCCTGAGCTTCAGCGAGAGCCAATGAGGTTCATTCTAGTGTTACGCATCACGCCTGAGCTTCAGCGAGAGCCAATGAGGTTCATTCTAGTGTTACGCATCACGTCTGAGCTTCAGCGAGAGCTAATGAGGTTCATTCTAGTGTTACGCATCACGCCTGAGCTTCAGCGAGAGCCAATGAGGTTCATTCTAGTGTTACGCATCACGCCTGAGCTTCAGCGAGAGCTAATGAGGTTCATTCTAGTGTTACGCATCACGCCTGAGCTTCAGCAGAGCCAATGAGGTTCATTCTGGTGTTACGCATCACGCCTGAGCTTCAGCAGAGCCAATGAGGTTCATTCTAGTGTTACGCATCACGCCTGAGCTTCAGCGAGAGCCAATGAGGTTCATTCTAGTGTTACGCATCACGCCTGAGCTTCAGCAGAGCCAATGATGTTCATTCTAGTGTTACGCATCACGTCTGAGCTTCAGCAGAGCCAATGAGGTTCATTCTGGTGTTACGCATCACGTCTGAGCTTCAGCGAGAGCCAATGAGGTTCATTCTGGTGTTACGCATCACGTCTGAGCTTCAGCGAGAGCCAATGAGGTTCATTCTAGTGTTACGCATCACGCCTGAGCTTCAGCGAGAGCCAATGAGGTTCATTCTGGTGTTACGCATCACGCCTGAGCTTCAGCAGAGAGCCAATGAGGTTCATTCTGGTGTTACGCATCACGCCTGAGCTTCAGCGAGAGCCAATGAGGTTCATTCTAGTGTTACGCATCACGTCTGAGCTTCAGCGAGAGCCAATGAGGTTCATTCTAGTGTTACGCATCACGTCTGAGCTTCAGCGAGAGCCAATGAGGTTCATTCTAGTGTTACGCATCACGCCTGAGCTTCGGCGAGAGCCAATGAGGTTCATTCTAGTGTTACGCATCACGTCTGAGCTTCAGCGAGAGCCAATGAGGTTCATTCTAGTGTTACGCATCACGTCTGAGCTTCAGCGAGAGCCAATGAGGTTCATTCTAGTGTTACGCATCACGTCTGAGCTTCAGCGAGAGCCAATGAGGTTCATTCTAGTGTTACGCATCACGCCTGAGCTTCAGCGAGAGCCAATGAGGTTCATTCTAGTGTTACGCATCACGTCTGAGCTTCAGCGAGAGCCAATGAGGTTCATTCTAGTGTTACGCATCACGTCTGAGCTTCAGCGAGAGCCAATGAGGTTCATTCTAGTGTTACGCATCACGTCTGAGCTTCAGCGAGAGCCAATGAGGTTCATTCTAGTGTTACGCATCACGTCTGAGCTTCAGCGAGAGCCAATGAGGTTCATTCTAGTGTTACGCATCACGCCTGAGCTTCAGCGAGAGCCAATGAGGCTCATTCTGGTGTTACGCATCACGTCTGAGCTTCAGCGAGAGCCAATGAGGCTCATTCTGGTGTTACGCATCACGTCTGAGCTTCAGCGAGAGCCAATGAGGTTCATTCTGGTGTTACGCATCACGCCTGAGCTTCAGCGAGAGCCAATGAGGTTCATTCTAGTGTTACGCATCACGTCTGAGCTTCAGCGAGAGCCAATGAGGTTCATTCTAGTGTTACGCATCACGTCTGAGCTTCAGCGAGAGCCAATGAGGTTCATTCTAGTGTTACGCATCACGCCTGAGCTTCAGCGAGAGCCAATGAGGTTCATTCTAGTGTTACGCATCACGTCTGAGCTTCAGCGAGAGCCAATGAGGTTCATTCTAGTGTTACGCATCACGTCTGAGCTTCAGCGAGAGCCAATGAGGTTCATTCTAGTGTTACGCATCACGCCTGAGCTTCAGCGAGAGCCAATGAGGTTCATTCTAGTGTTACGCATCACGTCTGAGCTTCAGCGAGAGCCAATGAGGTTCATTCTAGTGTTACGCATCACGTCTGAGCTTCAGCGAGAGCCAATGAGGTTCATTCTAGTGTTACGCATCACGTCTGAGCTTCAGCGAGAGCCAATGAGGTTCATTCTAGTGTTACGCATCACGTCTGAGCTTCAGCGAGAGCCAATGAGGTTCATTCTAGTGTTACGCATCACGCCTGAGCTTCAGCGAGAGCCAATGAGGCTCATTCTGGTGTTACGCATCACGTCTGAGCTTCAGCGAGAGCCAATGAGGCTCATTCTGGTGTTACGCATCACGTCTGAGCTTCAGCGAGAGCCAATGAGGTTCATTCTAGTGTTACGCATCACGCCTGAGCTTCAGCGAGAGCCAATGAGGTTCATTCTAGTGTTACGCATCACGCCTGAGCTTCAGCGAGAGCCAATGAGGTTCATTCTAGTGTTACGCATCACGCCTGAGCTTCAGCGAGAGCCAATGAGGTTCATTCTGGTGTTACGCATCACGCCTGAGCTTCAGCGAGAGCCAATGAGGTTCATTCTGGTGTTACGCATCACGCTTGAGCTTCAGCGAGAGCCAATGAGGTTCATTCTAGTGTTACGCATCACGTCTGAGCTTCAGCGAGAGCCAATGAGGTTCATTCTAGTGTTACGCATCACGCTTGAGCTTCAGCAGAGCCAATGAGGTTCATTCTAGTGTTACGCATCACGTCTGAGCTTCGGCGAGAGCCAATGAGGTTCATTCTAGTGTTACGCATCACGCCTGAGCTTCGGCGAGAGCCAATGAGGTTCATTCTAGTGTTACGCATCACGTCTGAGCTTCAGCGAGAGCCAATGAGGTTCATTCTAGTGTTACGCATCACGTCTGAGCTTCAGCGAGAGCCAATGAGGCTCATTCTAGTGTTACGCATCACGCCTGAGCTTCAGCGAGAGCCAATGAGGTTCATTCTAGTGTTACGCATCACGTCTGAGCTTCAGCGAGAGCCAATGAGGTTCATTCTGGTGTTACGCATCACGCTTGAGCTTCAGCGAGAGCCAATGAGGTTCATTCTAGTGTTACGCATCACGTCTGAGCTTCAGCGAGAGCCAATGAGGTTCATTCTAGTGTTACGCATCACGCTTGAGCTCTGAGCTTCGGCGAGAGCCAATGAGGTTCATTCTAGTGTTACGCATCACGTCTGAGCTTCAGCGAGAGCCAATGAGGTTCATTCTAGTGTTACGCATCACGTCTGAGCTTCAGCGAGAGCCAATGAGGCTCATTCTAGTGTTACGCATCACGCCTGAGCTTCAGCGAGAGCCAATGAGGCTCATTCTGGTGTTACGCATCACGTCTGAGCTTCAGCGAGAGCCAATGAGGTTCATTCTAGTGTTACGCATCACGCCTGAGCTTCAGCGAGAGCCAATGAGGTTCATTCTAGTGTTACGCATCACGCCTGAGCTTCAGCGAGGGCCAATGAGGTTCATTCTAGTGTTACGCATCACGCCTGAGCTTCAGCGAGAGCCAATGAGGTTCATTCTGGTGTTACGCATCACGCCTGAGCTTCAGCGAGAGCCAATGAGGTTCATTCTGGTGTTACGCATCACGCCTGAGCTTCAGCAGAGCCAATGAGGTTCATTCTAGTGTTACGCATCACGTCTGAGCTTCAGCGAGAGCCAATGAGGTTCATTCTGGTGTTACGCATCACGCTTGAGCTTCAGCAGAGCCAATGAGGTTCATTCTAGTGTTACGCATCACGTCTGAGCTTCAGCGAGAGCCAATGAGGTTCATTCTAGTGTTACGCATCACGCCTGAGCTTCGGCGAGAGCCAATGAGGTTCATTCTAGTGTTACGCATCACGTCTGAGCTTCAGCGAGAGCCAATGAGGTTCATTCTAGTGTTACGCATCACGTCTGAGCTTCAGCGAGAGCCAATGAGGCTCATTCTAGTGTTACGCATCACGCCTGAGCTTCAGCGAGAGCCAATGAGGTTCATTCTAGTGTTATGCATCACGCCTGAGCTTCAGCAGAGCCAATGAGGTTCATTCTAGTGTTACGCATCACGCCTGAGCTTCAGCGAGAGCCAATGAGGTTCATTCTGGTGTTACGCATCACGCCTGAGCTTCAGCGAGAGCCAATGAGGTTCATTCTAGTGTTACGCATCACGCCTGAGCTTCAGCGAGAGCCAATAAGGTTCATTCTAGTGTTACGCATCACGCCTGAGCTTCAGCGAGAGCCAATGAGGTTCATTCTAGTGTTACGCATCACGCCTGAGCTTCAGCGAGAGCCAATGAGGTTCATTCTAGTGTTACGCATCACGTCTGAGCTTCAGCGAGAGCCAATAAGGTTCATTCTAGTGTTACGCATCACGCCTGAGCTTCAGCGAGAGCCAATGAGGTTCATTCTAGTGTTACGCATCACGCCTGAGCTTCAGCGAGAGCCAATGAGGTTCATTCTGGTGTTACGCATCACGCCTGAGCTTCAGCGAGAGCCAATTAGGTTCATTCTAGTGTTACGCATCACGCCTGAGCTTCAGCGAGAGCCAATGAGGTTCATTCTAGTGTTACGCATCACGTCTGAGCTTCAGCGAGAGCCAATGAGGTTCATTCTAGTGTTACCCATCACGCCTGAGCTTCAGCGAGAGCCAATGAGGTTCATTCTAGTGTTACGCATCACGCCTGAGCTTCAGCGAGAGCCAATAAGGTTCATTCTAGTGTTACGCATCACGCCTGAGCTTCAGCGAGAGCCAATGAGGTTCATTCTAGTGTTACGCATCACGCCTGAGCTTCAGCGAGAGCCAATGAGGTTCATTCTAGTGTTACGCATCACGTCTGAGCTTCAGCGAGAGCCAATAAGGTTCATTCTAGTGTTACGCATCACGCCTGAGCTTCAGCGAGAGCCAATGAGGTTCATTCTAGTGTTACGCATCACGCCTGAGCTTCAGCGAGAGCCAATGAGGTTCATTCTGGTGTTACGCATCACGCCTGAGCTTCAGCGAGAGCCAATTAGGTTCATTCTGGTGTTACGCATCACGTCTGAGCTTCAGCGAGAGCCAATAAGGTTCATTCTAGTGTTACGCATCACGCCTGAGCTTCAGCGAGAGCCAATGAGGTTCATTCTGGTGTTACGCATCACGTCTGAGCTTCAGCGAGAGCCAATGAGGTTCATTCTAGTGTTACGCATCACGCCTGAGCTTCAGCGAGAGCCAATGAGGTTCATTCTAGTGTTACGCATCACGCCTGAGCTTCAGCGAGAGCCAATAAGGTTCATTCTGGTGTTACGCATCACGCCTGAGCTTCAGCAGAGCCAATGAGGTTCATTCTGGTGTTACGCATCACGTCTGAGCTTCAGCGAGAGCCAATGAGGTTCATTCTAGTGTTACGCATCACGCCTGAGCTTCAGCGAGAGCCAATGAGGTTCATTCTAGTGTTACGCATCACGCCTGAGCTTCAGCGAGAGCCAATGAGGTTCATTCTAGTGTTACGCATCACGCCTGAGCTTCAGCGAGAGCCAATGAGGTTCATTCTGGTGTTACGCATCACGCCTGAGCTTCAGCGAGAGCCAATAAGGTTCATTCTAGTGTTACGCATCACGCCTGAGCTTCAGCGAGAGCCAATGAGGTTCATTCTGGTGTTACGCATCACGCCTGAGCTTCAGCGAGAGCCAATGAGGTTCATTCTAGTGTTACGCATCACGCCTGAGCTTCAGCGAGAGCCAATGAGGTTCATTCTGGTGTTACGCATCACGTCTGAGCTTCAGCGAGAGCCAATGAGGTTCATTCTAGTGTTACGCATCACGTCTGAGCTTCAGCAGAGCCAATGAGGTTCATTCTGGTGTTACGCATCACGCCTGAGCTTCAGCGAGAGCCAATGAGGTTCATTCTGGTGTTACGCATCACGTCTGAGCTTCAGCGAGAGCCAATGAGGTTCATTCTAGTGTTACGCATCACGCCTGAGCTTCAGCGAGAGCCAATGAGGTTCATTCTGGTGTTACGCATCACGCCTGAGCTTCAGCAGAGAGCCAATGAGGTTCATTCTGGTGTTACGCATCACGCCTGAGCTTCAGCGAGAGCCAATGAGGTTCATTCTAGTGTTACGCATCACGCCTGAGCTTCAGCGAGAGCCAACGAGGTTCATTCTAGTGTTACGCATCACGTCTGAGCTTCAGCGAGAGCCAATGAGGTTCATTCTAGTGTTACGCATCACGTCTGAGCTTCAGCGAGAGCCAATGAGGTTCATTCTAGTGTTACGCATCACGCCTGCGCTTCAGCGAGAGCCAATTAGGCTCATTCCGGTGTTACGCATCACGTCTGAGCTTCAGCGAGAGCCAATGAGGCTCATTCTGGTGTTACGCATCACGTCTGAGCTTCAGCGAGAGCCAATGAGGCTCATTCTGGTGTTACGCATCACGTCTGAGCTTCAGCGAGAGCCAATGAGGTTCATTCTAGTGTTACGCATCACGCCTGAGCTTCAGCGAGAGCCAATGAGGTTCATTCTAGTGTTACGCATCACGCCTGAGCTTCAGCGAGAGCCAATGAGGTTCATTCTAGTGTTACGCATCACGCCTGAGCTTCAGCGAGAGCCAATGAGGTTCATTCTGGTGTTACGCATCACGCCTGAGCTTCAGCGAGAGCCAATGAGGTTCATTCTAGTGTTACGCATCACGCCTGAGCTTCAGCGAGAGCCAATGAGGTTCATTCTGGTGTTACGCATCACGCCTGAGCTTCAGCGAGAGCCAATGAGGTTCATTCTAGTGTTACGCATCACGCCTGAGCTTCAGCGAGAGCCAATGAGGTTCATTCTAGTGTTACCCATCACGTCTGAGCTTCAGCGAGAGCCAATGAGGTTCATTCTAGTGTTACCCATCACGTCTGAGCTTCAGCGAGAGCCAATGAGGTTCATTCTGGTGTTACGCATCACGCCTGAGCTTCAGCGAGAGCCAATGAGGTTCATTCTAGTGTTACCCATCACGTCTGAGCTTCAGCGAGAGCCAATGAGGTTCATTCTGGTGTTACGCATCACGTCTGAGCTTCAGCGAGAGCCAATAAGGTTCATTCTAGTGTTACGCATCACGCCTGAGCTTCAGCGAGAGCCAATGAGGTTCATTCTGGTGTTACGCATCACGCCTGAGCTTCAGCGAGAACCAATGAGGTTCATTCTAGTGTTACCCATCACGCCTGAGCTTCAGCGAGAGCCAATGAGGTTCATTCTAGTGTTACGCATCACGCCTGAGCTTCAGCGAGAGCCAATAAGGTTCATTCTAGTGTTACGCATCACGCCTGAGCTTCAGCGAGAGCCAATGAGGTTCATTCTAGTGTTACGCATCACGCCTGAGCTTCAGCGAGAGCCAATGAGGTTCATTCTAGTGTTACGCATCACGTCTGAGCTTCAGCGAGAGCCAATAAGGTTCATTCTAGTGTTACGCATCACGCCTGAGCTTCAGCGAGAGCCAATGAGGTTCATTCTAGTGTTACGCATCACGTCTGAGCTTCAGCGAGAGCCAATGAGGTTCATTCTGGTGTTACGCATCACGCCTGAGCTTCAGCGAGAGCCAATTAGGTTCATTCTGGTGTTACCCATCACGTCTGAGCTTCAGCGAGAGCCAATAAGGTTCATTCTAGTGTTACGCATCACGCCTGAGCTTCAGCGAGAGCCAATGAGGTTCATTCTAGTGTTACGCATCACGTCTGAGCTTCAGCGAGAGCCAATGAGGTTCATTCTAGTGTTACGCATCACGCCTGAGCTTAAGCGAGAGCAAATGAGGTTCATTCTAGTGTTACGCATCACGTCTGAGCTTCAGCGAGAGCCAATGAGGTTCATTCTGGTGTTACGCATCACGCCTGAGCTTCAGCGAGAGCCAATAAGGTTCATTCTGGTGTTACGCATCACGCCTGAGCTTCAGCAGAGCCAATGAGGTTCATTCTGGTGTTACGCATCACGTCTGAGCTTCAGCGAGAGCCAATGAGGTTCATTCTAGTGTTACGCATCACGCCTGAGCTTCAGCGAGAGCCAATGAGGTTCATTCTAGTGTTACGCATCACGCCTGAGCTTCAGCGAGAGCCAATGAGGTTCATTCTAGTGTTACGCATCACGCCTGAGCTTCAGCGAGAGCCAATAAGGTTCATTCTAGTGTTACGCATCACGCCTGAGCTTCAGCGAGAGCCAATGAGGTTCATTCTAGTGTTACGCATCACGTCTGAGCTTCAGCAGAGCCAATGAGGTTCATTCTGGTGTTACGCATCACGCCTGAGCTTCAGCGAGAGCCAATAAGGTTCATTCTAGTGTTACGCATCACGCCTGAGCTTCAGCGAGAGCCAATGAGGTTCATTCTGGTGTTACGCATCACGCCTGAGCTTCAGCGAGAGCCAATGAGGTTCATTCTAGTGTTACGCATCACGCCTGAGCTTCAGCGAGAGCCAATGAGGTTCATTCTAGTGTTACGCATCACGTCTGAGCTTCAGCAGAGCCAATGAGGTTCATTCTGGTGTTACGCATCACGTCTGAGCTTCAGCGAGAGCCAATGAGGTTCATTCTAGTGTTACGCATCACGTCTGAGCTTCAGCAGAGCCAATGAGGTTCATTCTGGTGTTACGCATCACGTCTGAGCTTCAGCGAGAGCCAATGAGGTTCATTCTGGTGTTACGCATCACGTCTGAGCTTCAGCGAGAGCCAATGAGGTTCATTCTAGTGTTACGCATCACGCCTGAGCTTCAGCGAGAGCCAATGAGGTTCATTCTGGTGTTACGCATCACGCCTGAGCTTCAGCAGAGAGCCAATGAGGTTCATTCTGGTGTTACGCATCACGCCTGAGCTTCAGCGAGAACCAATGAGGTTCATTCTAGTGTTACCCATCACGCCTGAGCTTCAGCGAGAGCCAATGAGGTTCATTCTAGTGTTACGCATCACGCCTGAGCTTCAGCGAGAGCCAATAAGGTTCATTCTAGTGTTACGCATCACGCCTGAGCTTCAGCGAGAGCCAATGAGGTTCATTCTAGTGTTACGCATCACGCCTGAGCTTCAGCGAGAGCCAATGAGGTTCATTCTAGTGTTACGCATCACGTCTGAGCTTCAGCGAGAGCCAATAAGGTTCATTCTAGTGTTACGCATCACGCCTGAGCTTCAGCGAGAGCCAATGAGGTTCATTCTAGTGTTACGCATCACGTCTGAGCTTCAGCGAGAGCCAATGAGGTTCATTCTGGTGTTACGCATCACGCCTGAGCTTCAGCGAGAGCCAATTAGGTTCATTCTGGTGTTACGCATCACGTCTGAGCTTCAGCGAGAGCCAATAAGGTTCATTCTAGTGTTACGCATCACGCCTGAGCTTCAGCGAGAGCCAATGAGGTTCATTCTAGTGTTACGCATCACGTCTGAGCTTCAGCGAGAGCCAATGAGGTTCATTCTAGTGTTACGCATCACGCCTGAGCTTAAGCGAGAGCAAATGAGGTTCATTCTAGTGTTACGCATCACGTCTGAGCTTCAGCGAGAGCCAATGAGGTTCATTCTGGTGTTACGCATCACGCCTGAGCTTCAGCGAGAGCCAATAAGGTTCATTCTGGTGTTACGCATCACGCCTGAGCTTCAGCAGAGCCAATGAGGTTCATTCTGGTGTTACGCATCACGTCTGAGCTTCAGCGAGAGCCAATGAGGTTCATTCTAGTGTTACGCATCACGCCTGAGCTTCAGCGAGAGCCAATGAGGTTCATTCTAGTGTTACGCATCACGCCTGAGCTTCAGCGAGAGCCAATGAGGTTCATTCTAGTGTTACGCATCACGCCTGAGCTTCAGCGAGAGCCAATAAGGTTCATTCTAGTGTTACGCATCACGCCTGAGCTTCAGCGAGAGCCAATGAGGTTCATTCTAGTGTTACGCATCACGTCTGAGCTTCAGCAGAGCCAATGAGGTTCATTCTGGTGTTACGCATCACGCCTGAGCTTCAGCGAGAGCCAATAAGGTTCATTCTAGTGTTACGCATCACGCCTGAGCTTCAGCGAGAGCCAATGAGGTTCATTCTGGTGTTACGCATCACGCCTGAGCTTCAGCGAGAGCCAATGAGGTTCATTCTAGTGTTACGCATCACGCCTGAGCTTCAGCGAGAGCCAATGAGGTTCATTCTAGTGTTACGCATCACGTCTGAGCTTCAGCAGAGCCAATGAGGTTCATTCTGGTGTTACGCATCACGTCTGAGCTTCAGCGAGAGCCAATGAGGTTCATTCTAGTGTTACGCATCACGTCTGAGCTTCAGCAGAGCCAATGAGGTTCATTCTGGTGTTACGCATCACGTCTGAGCTTCAGCGAGAGCCAATGAGGTTCATTCTGGTGTTACGCATCACGTCTGAGCTTCAGCGAGAGCCAATGAGGTTCATTCTAGTGTTACGCATCACGCCTGAGCTTCAGCGAGAGCCAATGAGGTTCATTCTGGTGTTACGCATCACGCCTGAGCTTCAGCAGAGAGCCAATGAGGTTCATTCTGGTGTTACGCATCACGCCTGAGCTTCAGCGAGAGCCAATGAGGTTCATTCTAGTGTTACGCATCACGTCTGAGCTTCAGCGAGAGCCAATGAGGTTCATTCTAGTGTTACGCATCACGTCTGAGCTTCAGCGAGAGCCAATGAGGTTCATTCTGGTGTTACGCATCACGCCTGAGCTTCAGCGAGAGCCAATGAGGTTCATTCTAGTGTTACGCATCACGTCTGAGCTTCAGCGAGAGCCAATGAGGTTCATTCTAGTGTTACGCATCACGTCTGAGCTTCAGCGAGAGCCAATGAGGTTCATTCTAGTGTTACGCATCACGTCTGAGCTTCAGCGAGAGCCAATGAGGTTCATTCTAGTGTTACATATCACGCCTGAGCTTCAGCGAGAGCCAATGAGGTTCATTCTAGTGTTACGCATCACGTCTGAGCTTCAGCGAGAGCCAATGAGGTTCATTCTAGTGTTACGCATCACGTCTGAGCTTCAGCGAGAGCCAATGAGGTTCATTCTAGTGTTACGCATCACGCCTGAGCTTCAGCGAGAGCCAATGAGGCTCATTCTGGTGTTACGCATCACGTCTGAGCTTCAGCGAGAGCCAATGAGGCTCATTCTGGTGTTACGCATCACGTCTGAGCTTCAGCGAGAGCCAATGAGGCTCATTCTGGTGTTACGCATCACGTCTGAGCTTCAGCGAGAGCCAATGAGGTTCATTCTAGTGTTACGCATCACGCCTGAGCTTCAGCGAGAGCCAATGAGGTTCATTCTGGTGTTACGCATCACGCCTGAGCTTCAGCGAGAGCCAATGAGGTTCATTCTAGTGTTACGCATCACGCCTGAGCTTCAGCGAGAGCCAATGAGGTTCATTCTGGTGTTACGCATCACGCCTGAGCTTCAGCGAGAGCCAATGAGGTTCATTCTAGTGTTACGCATCACGCCTGAGCTTCAGCGAGAGCCAATGAGGCTCATTCTGGTGTTACGCATCACGCCTGAGCTTCAGCGAGAGCCAATGAGGTTCATTCTAGTGTTACGCATCACGCCTGAGCTTCAGCGAGAGCCAATGAGGTTCATTCTAGTGTTACGCATCACGCCTGAGCTTCAGCGAGAGCCAATGAGGTTCATTCTGGTGTTACGCATCACGCCTGAGCTTCAGCGAGAGCCAATGAGGCTCATTCTGGTGTTACGCATCACGCCTGAGCTTCAGCGAGAGCCAATGAGGTTCATTCTAGTGTTACGCATCACGCCTGAGCTTCAGCGAGGGCCAATGAGGTTCATTCTAGTGTTACGCATCACGCCTGAGCTTCAGCGAGAGCCAATGAGGTTCATTCTGGTGTTACGCATCACGCCTGAGCTTCAGCAGAGCCAATGAGGTTCATTCTAGTGTTACGCTTCACGCCTGAGCTTCGGCGAGAGCCAATGAGGTTCATTCTAGTGTTACGCATCACGTCTGAGCTTCAGCGAGAGCCAATGAGGTTCATTCTAGTGTTACGCATCACGCCTGAGCTTCAGCGAGAGCCAATGAGGTTCATTCTAGTGTTACGCATCACGCCTGAGCTTCGGCGAGAGCCAATGAGGTTCATTCTAGTGTTACGCATCACGTCTGAGCTTCAGCGAGAGCCAATGAGGCTCATTCTAGTGTTACGCATCACGCCTGAGCTTCAGTGAGAGCCAATGAGGTTCATTCTAGTGTTACGCATCACGCCTGAGCTTCAGCGAGAGCCAATGAGGTTCATTCTAGTGTTACGCATCACGCCTGAGCTTCAGCGAGAGCCAATGAGGTTCATTCTGGTGTTACGCATCACGCCTGAGCTTCAGCGAGAGCCAATGAGGTTCATTCTGGTGTTACGCATCACGCCTGAGCTTCAGCAGAGCCAATGAGGTTCATTCTGGTGTTACGCATCACGCCTGAGCTTCAGCGAGAGCCAATGAGGTTCATTCTAATGTTACGCATCACGCCTGAGCTTCAGCAGAGCCAATGAGGTTCATTCTAGTGTTACGCATCACGCCTGAGCTTCAGCGAGAGCCAATGAGGTTCATTCTGGTGTTACGCATCACGCCTGAGCTTCAGCAGAGCCAATGAGGTTCATTCTAGTGTTACGCATCATGCCTGAGCTTCAGCGAGAGCCAATGAGGTTCATTCTAGTGTTACGCATCACGCCTGAGCTTCAGCGAGAGCCAATGAGGTTCATTCTAGTGTTACGCATCACGTCTGAGCTTCAGCGAGAGCCAATGAGGTTCATTCTAGTGTTACGCATCACGTCTGAGCTTCAGCGAGAGCCAATGAGGTTCATTCTAGTGTTACGCATCACGCCTGAGCTTCAGCAGAGCCAATGAGGTTCATTCTAGTGTTACGCATCACGCCTGAGCTTCAGCAGAGCCAATGAGGTTCATTCTAGTGTTACGCATCACGCCTGAGCTTCAGCGAGAGCCAATGAGGTTCATTCTAGTGTTACGCATCACGCCTGAGCTTCAGCGAGAGCCAATGAGGTTCATTCTAGTGTTACGCATCACGTCTGAGCTTCAGCGAGAGCCAATGAGGTTCATTCTGGTGTTACGCATCACGCCTGAGCTTCAGCAGAGCCAATGAGGTTCATTCTGGTGTTACGCATCACGCCTGAGCTTCAGCGAGAGCCAATGAGGCTCATTCTGGTGTTACGCATCACGCCTGAGCTTCAGCAGAGCCAATGAGGTTCATTCTGGTGTTACGCATCACGCCTGAGCTTCAGCGAGAGCCAATGAGGCTCATTCTGGTGTTACGCATCACGCCTGAGCTTCAGCGAGAGCCAATGAGGTTCATTCTAGTGTTACGCATCACGCCTGAGCTTCAGCAGAGCCAATGAGGTTCATTCTAGTGTTACGCATCACGCCTGAGCTTCAGCGAGAGCCAATGAGGTTCATTCTGGTGTTACGCATCACGCCTGAGCTTCAGCAGAGCCAATGAGGTTCATTCTAGTGTTACGCATCACGCCTGAGCTTCAGCGAGAGCCAATGAGGTTCATTCTAGTGTTACGCATCACGCCTGAGCTTCAGCGAGAGCCAATGAGGTTCATTCTAGTGTTACGCATCACGTCTGAGCTTCAGCGAGAGCCAATGAGGTTCATTCTAGTGTTACGCATCACGCCTGAGCTTCAGCAGAGCCAATGAGGTTCATTCTAGTGTTACGCATCACGCCTGAGCTTCAGCAGAGCCAATGAGGTTCATTCTAGTGTTACGCATCACGCCTGAGCTTCAGCGAGAGCCAATGAGGTTCATTCTAGTGTTACGCATCACGCCTGAGCTTCAGCGAGAGCCAATGAGGTTCATTCTAGTGTTACGCATCACGTCTGAGCTTCAGCGAGAGCCAATGAGGTTCATTCTGGTGTTACGCATCACGCCTGAGCTTCAGCAGAGCCAATGAGGTTCATTCTAGTGTTACGCATCACGCCTGAGCTTCAGCAGAGCCAATGAGGTTCATTCTAGTGTTACGCATCACGCCTGAGCTTCAGCAGAGCCAATGAGGTTCATTCTAGTGTTACGCATCACGCCTGAGCTTCAGCAGAGCCAATGAGGTTCATTCTAGTGTTACGCATCACGTCTGAGCTTCAGCGAGAGCCAATGAGGTTCATTCTAGTGTTACGCATCACGCCTGAGCTTCAGCAGAGCCAATGAGGTTCATTCTAGTGTTACGCATCACGCCTGAGCTTCAGCGAGAGCCAATGAGGTTCATTCTAGTGTTACGCATCACGCCTGAGCTTCAGCGAGAGCCAATGAGGTTCATTCTAGTGTTACGCATCACGCCTGAGCTTCAGCGAGAGCCAATGAGGTTCATTCTAGTGTTACGCATCACGTCTGAGCTTCAGCGAGAGCCAATGAGGTTCATTCTAGTGTTACGCATCACGCCTGAGCTTCAGCAGAGCCAATGAGGTTCATTCTAGTGTTACGCATCACGCCTGAGCTTCAGCAGAGCCAATGAGGTTCATTCTAGTGTTACGCATCACGCCTGAGCTTCAGCGAGAGCCAATGAGGTTCATTCTAGTGTTACGCATCACGCCTGAGCTTCAGCGAGAGCCAATGAGGTTCATTCTAGTGTTACGCATCACGCCTGAGCTTCAGCGAGAGCCAATGAGGTTAATTCTGGTGTTACGCATCACGCCTGAGCTTCAGCGAGAGCCAATGAGGTTCATTCTAGTGTTACGCATCACGCCTGAGCTTCAGCGAGAGCCAATGAGGTTCATTCTGGTGTTACGCATCACGCTTGAGCTTCAGCGAGAGCCAATGAGGTTCATTCTAGTGTTACGCATCACGCCTGAGCTTCAGCAGAGCCAATGAGGTTCATTCTAGTGTTACGCATCACGCCTGAGCTTCAGCGAGAGCCAATGAGGTTCATTCTGGTGTTACGCATCACGCCTGAGCTTCAGCAGAGCCAATGAGGTTCATTCTAGTGTTACGCATCACGCCTGAGCTTCAGCGAGAGCCAATGAGGTTCATTCTAGTGTTACGCATCACGCCTGAGCTTCAGCGAGAGCCAATGAGGTTCATTCTAGTGTTACGCATCACGTCTGAGCTTCAGCGAGAGCCAATGAGGTTCATTCTAGTGTTACGCATCACGCCTGAGCTTCAGCAGAGCCAATGAGGTTCATTCTAGTGTTACGCATCACGCCTGAGCTTCAGCAGAGCCAATGAGGTTCATTCTAGTGTTACGCATCACGCCTGAGCTTCAGCGAGAGCCAATGAGGTTCATTCTAGTGTTACGCATCACGCCTGAGCTTCAGCGAGAGCCAATGAGGTTCATTCTAGTGTTACGCATCACGTCTGAGCTTCAGCGAGAGCCAATGAGGTTCATTCTGGTGTTACGCATCACGCCTGAGCTTCAGCAGAGCCAATGAGGTTCATTCTAGTGTTACGCATCACGCCTGAGCTTCAGCAGAGCCAATGAGGTTCATTCTAGTGTTACGCATCACGCCTGAGCTTCAGCAGAGCCAATGAGGTTCATTCTAGTGTTACGCATCACGCCTGAGCTTCAGCAGAGCCAATGAGGTTCATTCTAGTGTTACGCATCACGTCTGAGCTTCAGCGAGAGCCAATGAGGTTCATTCTAGTGTTACGCATCACGCCTGAGCTTCAGCAGAGCCAATGAGGTTCATTCTAGTGTTACGCATCACGCCTGAGCTTCAGCGAGAGCCAATGAGGTTCATTCTAGTGTTACGCATCACGCCTGAGCTTCAGCGAGAGCCAATGAGGTTCATTCTAGTGTTACGCATCACGCCTGAGCTTCAGCGAGAGCCAATGAGGTTCATTCTAGTGTTACGCATCACGTCTGAGCTTCAGCGAGAGCCAATGAGGTTCATTCTAGTGTTACGCATCACGCCTGAGCTTCAGCAGAGCCAATGAGGTTCATTCTAGTGTTACGCATCACGCCTGAGCTTCAGCAGAGCCAATGAGGTTCATTCTAGTGTTACGCATCACGCCTGAGCTTCAGCGAGAGCCAATGAGGTTCATTCTAGTGTTACGCATCACGCCTGAGCTTCAGCGAGAGCCAATGAGGTTCATTCTAGTGTTACGCATCACGCCTGAGCTTCAGCGAGAGCCAATGAGGTTAATTCTGGTGTTACGCATCACGCCTGAGCTTCAGCGAGAGCCAATGAGGTTCATTCTAGTGTTACGCATCACGCCTGAGCTTCAGCGAGAGCCAATGAGGTTCATTCTGGTGTTACGCATCACGCTTGAGCTTCAGCGAGAGCCAATGAGGTTCATTCTAGTGTTACGCATCACGTCTGAGCTTCAGCGAGAGCCAATGAGGTTCATTCTAGTGTTACGCATCACGTCTGAGCTTCAGCGAGAGCCAATGAGGTTCATTCTGGTGTTACGCATCACGCCTGAGCTTCAGCGAGAGCCAATGAGGTTCATTCTGGTGTTACGCATCACGCCTGAGCTTCAGCGAGAGCCAATGAGGTTCATTCTAGTGTTACGCATCACGCCTGAGCTTCAGCGAGAGCCAATGAGGTTCATTCTGGTGTTACGCATCACGCCTGAGCTTCAGCGAGAGCCAATGAGGTTCATTCTAGTGTTACGCATCACGCCTGAGCTTCAGCGAGAGCCAATGAGGTTCATTCTAGTGTTACGCATCACGCCTGAGCTTCAGCGAGAGCCAATGAGGTTCATTCTAGTGTTACGCATCACGCCTGAGCTTCAGCGAGAGCCAATGAGGTTCATTCTGGTGTTACGCATCACGCCTGAGCTTCAGCGAGAGCCAATGAGGTTCATTCTAGTGTTACCCATCACGTCTGAGCTTCAGCGAGAGCCAATGAGGTTCATTCTAGTGTTACGCATCACGTCTGAGCTTCAGCGAGAGCCAATAAGGTTCATTCTAGTGTTACGCATCACGCCTGAGCTTCAGCGAGAGCCAATGAGGTTCATTCTGGTGTTACGCATCACGCCTGAGCTTCAGCGAGAGCCAATGAGGTTCATTCTAGTGTTACGCATCACGCCTGAGCTTCAGCGAGAGCCAATAAGGTTCATTCTAGTGTTACGCATCACGCCTGAGCTTCAGCGAGAGCCAATGAGGTTCATTCTGGTGTTACGCATCACGCCTGAGCTTCAGCGAGAGCCAATGAGGTTCATTCTAGTGTTACGCATCACGCCTGAGCTTCAGCGAGAGCCAATGAGGTTCATTCTGGTGTTACGCATCACGCCTGAGCTTCAGCGAGAGCCAATGAGGTTCATTCTGGTGTTACGCATCACGCCTGAGCTTCAGCGAGAGCCAATAAGGTTCATTCTAGTGTTACGCATCACGCCTGAGCTTCAGCGAGAGCCAATGAGGTTCATTCTAGTGTTACGCATCACGCCTGAGCTTCAGCGAGAGCCAATGAGGTTCATTCTGGTGTTACGCATCACGCCTGAGCTTCAGCGAGAGCCAATGAGGTTCATTCTGGTGTTACGCATCACGTCTGAGCTTCAGCGAGAGCCAATAAGGTTCATTCTAGTGTTACGCATCACGCCTGAGCTTCAGCGAGAGCCAATGAGGTTCATTCTGGTGTTACGCATCACGCCTGAGCTTCAGCGAGAGCCAATAAGGTTCATTCTAGTGTTACGCATCACGTCTGAGCTTCAGCGAGAGCCAATGAGGTTCATTCTGGTGTTACGCATCACGCCTGAGCTTCAGCGAGAGCCAATGAGGTTCATTCTAGTGTTACGCATCACGCCTGAGCTTCAGCGAGAGCCAATGAGGTTCATTCTGGTGTTACGCATCACGTCTGAGCTTCAGCGAGAGCCAATGAGGTTCATTCTGGTGTTACGCATCACGTCTGAGCTTCAGCGAGAGCCAATGAGGTTCATTCTGGTGTTACGCATCACGTCTGAGCTTCAGCGAGAGCCAATGAGGTTCATTCTAGTGTTACGCATCACGCCTGAGCTTCAGCGAGAGCCAATGAGGTTCACTCTAGTGTTACGCATCACGTCTGAGCTTCAGCGAGAGCCAATGAGGTTCATTCTGGTGTTACGCATCACGCCTGAGCTTCAGCGAGAGCCAATAAGGTTCATTCTAGTGTTACGCATCACGCCTGAGCTTCAGCGAGAGCCAATGAGGTTCATTCTGGTGTTACGCATCACGTCTGAGCTTCAGCGAGAGCCAATGAGGTTCATTCTGGTGTTACGCATCACGTCTGAGCTTCAGCGAGAGCCAATGAGGTTCATTCTGGTGTTACGCATCACGTCTGAGCTTCAGCGAGAGCCAATGAGGTTCATTCTAGTGTTACGCATCACGCCTGAGCTTCAGCGAGAGCCAATGAGGTTCACTCTAGTGTTACGCATCACGTCTGAGCTTCAGCGAGAGCCAATGAGGTTCATTCTGGTGTTACGCATCACGTCTGAGCTTCAGCGAGAGCCAATGAGGTTCATTCTGGTGTTACGCATCACGTCTGAGCTTCAGCGAGAGCCAATGAGGTTCATTCTGGTGTTACGCATCACGCCTGAGCTTCAGCGAGAGCCAATGAGGTTCATTCTAGTGTTACGCATCACGCCTGAGCTTCAGCGAGAGCCAATGAGGTTCATTCTGGTGTTACGCATCACGTCTGAGCTTTAATGGGTTATATTCACCTAAAAATTATCATAAAGAGAAAAATCTGAGTTCATGTGAGTATAATGTGTGTGTGTGTGTGTGTGTGTGTAGTGTGTGTGTTCTCTGGTCAGCTGAGATCACCGCTGACACGATGATGATTACGCTCCTCAAAACTAAATAACAGATACTGTGAACAAGAGGCAGTGAGGTTGCGTTCACACACACACACACACACACACACACGTGCAATGCCCAGCTGTGGTCGACACACACGGTCCCTGAGGGGTCAAACACTTCCTGTGTCCGATTTCACTCCGTGACACAAACACAGAGTCCACACGAGACTCAAGAGGATGAGCTGGAAACAATGAGCCAGAGAAACACACACACACACACACTCACACACACACACATCCATAGCGCCTCTGTCCAGAGAAACACACACACACACACACACTCACACACACACATCCATAACGCCTCTGTCCAGAGAAACACACACACACACACACACACACACACACATCCATAACGCCTCTGTCCAGAGAAACACACACACACACACACACACACACAAACACAAACACACACACACATTTTCCATGTGTTTCCCAGGACGAGTGGGAGTCCCGCTTTCACTGTTTAATAATCAAACCGGCAGATCCAGGAGCAGTGAAAGGATTCATCCTGAAACTATACAAACATTAAAGGCACAGTATGTAAGATATCCTCCAGATCAGTGTTATACATTAGTGCTTTATCCCTAATGTTGTCCACTATGTTTTCGGACAGCACCACAAGGTATTTTTTTAGGGTATAGGCCTGATTTATGGGACAAACATATGAAAATATTCATAAGATATGTTGTCGGACACTCAGTGATGAGCATAATCAGTGTGAACACATTAATAACCTTTAGTGTTAATGCGGAACTGTCTCTTTAAGAGCAGTGGCACAGATACCTGTGTCTCCAGCATCATCATCATCATCTTCATCAGCCCTCATTCACGGCTCATCCGCCAATCACACTCCGCCATCTCCGAACCGAACCCGAACCGGCGCCGATCCCCGGGAAACGCTTGAGTCTGTCTTTGATTATAACGCGATCGGATCAATAAGAGTTATCATCTGCACAGACCATAATAACAGCACGCGCGCGACTAACGGGAGACATCCATCACCGCGGACGAAACGTCATGATGATATTAAACCAGATTCAAAATGGAGGCGATGCTGAAGATCGTCAGATTTATATTTCATCCATCGTCTGATCCCAGTGTCTCCTCCCCAAACATCAGACCCGGATCGGACTCGCGCGAGTCCCGTTAAATCCACAGCCGCAGAACCGAATCCCGCGGAACAGCCGCTCGAACCGGAACCCGAGCCGCGTCCGAACCCTGCTCTACTCCGGCGCGGATCTCGTGTTGTGATTCGCTCGTGCCCTTGACACACATCCAGCTCTCGCTCGCATTCTGATGTGGGTTTGTGGGTCTGCGGCGTGCACGCGCACGGGACAGGGGGCGCGCGCGGGAGCGGGAGCGGAGGGCGTGTGCTCGCTGAAGATGAACCCGCTCGACACACTCGATCCTCAGATGGACATCATCGCCGCGGGTTCTGTGTGTTTTATCTGCATCAGTGCGAATTATCATCACGTGACGGCGGATGAAAGCCTCGCGCCTGCAGGAGGAGTTTCCATGGAGACAGAGATGCTCTGACATCACTGAACTGTGTGCTTTAAACAGCGAAGGGTTAAAATCACGTGACGTCATTACCAGCGTTACTATCGTTACCCACACATCACATTTCCATCACTTACATATGAATATAATAAACGTTAACTCTGGAACACTGCTGTATTTATAGTTGTATTTATACTTATTTTAGTTGCCAAGGGAACATTTCTCAGACAGATATACACCGATCAGGCATAACATTATGAACACCTTCCACCTTCCTTGTCTATACAGACAGACGGACAGACAGACAGACAGACAGATAAACATCAGACAGACGGACAGACAGACAAACAGACAGACAGATAAACATCAGACAGACGGACAGACAGACAGATAGACATCAGACAGACAGATAGACAGACAGATAGACATCAGACAGACAGACGGACAGACAGATAGACAGACAGACAGATAGACATCAGATGTACAGACGGACAGACAGATACACAGACAGATAGACATCAGATGTACAGACAGACAGACGAAGAGACAGACAGACAGACAGATAGACAGATAAACATCAGACAGACAGACGGACAGACAGACAGACAGACATCAGACAGACAGACAGACAAATAGACATCAGATGTACAGACGGACAGACAGATACACAGACAGACAGACATCAGATGTACAGACAGACAGACGAAGAGACAGACAGACAGACAGATAGACAGATAAACATCAGACAGACAGACGGACAGACAGACAGACAGACAGACAGACATCAGACAGACAGACAGACAGATAGACATCAGATGTACAGACGGACAGACAGATACACAGACAGACAGACATCAGATGTACAGACAGACAGACGAAGAGACAGACAGACAGACAGATAGACAGATAAACATCAGACAGACAGACGGACAGACAGACAGACAGACAGACAGACATCAGACAGACAGACAGACAAATAAACATCAGACAGACAGACAGACAGACAGACAGAGACCTCAGACAGACGGACAGACAGACAGACAGATAAACATCAGACAGACAGACAGATAAACATCAGACAGACAGACGGACGGACAGACAGACAGATAAACATCAGACAGACAGACAGACAGATAAACATCAGACAGACGGACAGACAGACAGAGACCTCAGACAGACAGACAGACAGACAGACAGAGACCTCAGACAGATAGACATCAGACAGACGGACAGACAGACAGATAAACATCAGACAGACAGACGGACAGACAGACAGATAAACATCAGACAGACAGACAGACAGACAGATAGACATCAGAAAGACAGACGGACAGACAGACAGATAGACAGACAGATAGACATCAGATATACAGACAGACAGACAGATAGACATCAGACAGACAGACAGACAGACAGACAGATAAACATCAGACAGACAGACAGACAGACAGAGACCTCAGACAGATAGACATCAGACAGACGGACAGACAGACAGACAGACAGAGACCTCAGACAGATAAACATCAGACAGACATACAGACAGAGACCTCAGACAGATAGACATCAGACAGACGGACAGACAGAGACCTCAGACAGATAGACAGACAGACAGACAGACAGACAGAGACCTCAGACAGATAGACATCAGACAGACGGACAGACAGACAGACTGAGACCTCAGACAGACAGACAGACAGACAGAGACCTCAGACAGATAGACATCAGACAGATGGACAGACAGACAGATACACATCAGACAGACAGACAGATAGACAGACAGTCAGACAAACAGACAGACAGAGAGACATCAGACAGATGGACAGACAGACAGACAGACATCAGACAGACGGACAGACAGACAGACGGACAGACAGACAGAGACATCAGACATCAGAGATGGACAGACAGATAGAGATGGGCAGACAGACAGAGATGGACAGACAGACAGAGGGGCAGACAGACAGACAGAGATGGACAGACAGGCAGAGATGGACAGACAGACAGACAGACAGAGAAGGACAGAAAGACAGAGATGGACAGACGGGCAGACAGACAGAGATGGACAGACAGACAGAGATGGTCAGACAGACAGAGATGGACAGACGGGCAGACAGACAGAGATGGACATACAGACAGAGATGGTCAGACAGAGATGGACAGACGGGCAGACAGACAGAGATGGACAGACAGACAGAGATGGTCAGACAGAGATGGACATACAGACAGAGATGGACAGACAGACAGAGATGGTCAGACAGAGATGGACATACAGACAGAGATGGACAGACAGACAGAGATAGACATACAGATAGAGATGGTCAGACAGAGATGGACATACAGACAGAGATGGACAGACAGACAGAGATAGACATACAGATAGAGATGGACAGACAGGCAGACAGACAGACAGAGATGGACAGACAGATAGAGATGGGCAGACAGACAGAGATGGACAGACAGACAGAGATGGTCAGACAGAGATGGACATACAGACAGAGATGGACAGACAGACAGAGATAGACATACAGATAGAGATGGACAGACAGGCAGACAGACAGACAGAGATGGACAGACAGATAGAGATGGGCAGACAGACAGAGATGGACAGACAGACAGAGATGGACATACAGATAGAGATGGACAGACAGGCAGACAGGCAGACAGACAGACAGACAGAGATGGACAGACAGACAGAGGGGCAGACAGACAGACAGACAGAGATGGACATACAGACAGACAGACAGAGAAGGACAGAAAGACAGAGATGGACAGACGGGCAGACAGACAGAGATGGTCAGACAGAGATGGACATACAGACAGAGATGGACAGACAGATAGAGATGGACAGACAGGCAGACAGACAGACAGAGATGGACAGACAGGCAGACAGACAGACAGACGGGCAGACAGACAGAGATGGACAGACAGGCAGACGGGCAGACAGACAGAGATGGACAGACGGGCAGACAGACAGACAGGCAGACGGACAGACAGACAGAGATGGACAGACGGCCAGACAGACAGACGGGCAGACAGACGGACAGAGATGGACAGACAGGCAGACAGACAGACGGGCAAACAGACAGACAGACAGACAGAGATGGACAGACGGGCAGACAGATGGACAGAGATGGACAGACGGGCAGACAGACAGACAGAGATGGACAGACGGGCAGACAGATGGACAGACGGGCAGACAGACAGACAGAGATGGACAGACGGGCAGACAGATGGACAGAGATGGACAGACGGGCAGACAGACAGAGATGGACAGACGGGCAGACAGATGGACAGAGATGGACAGACGGGCAGATGGACAGACGGGCAGACAGACAGACAGAGACGGACAGACGGGCAGATGGACAGACGGGCAGACAGACGGGCAGACAGACAGACGGGCAGACAGACAGACAGAGACGGACAGACTCCTGATGCTCCTGATTGGTTAGCGCGGCGTGAACAGACGCCAAAGTTAAAACAATTCAAAATTTGCGTGAATGAGGCGGAATCGCGTCCATCTAGTGCTGCGTTCACACCAAACGCGAATAGAGCGTAAAAATCGCGTCTAGTTTCACGCGCGAACATTTTGAATGCATTCGCGCGTCCGCAGAGAATTGGACGCGCGTAGAAATCGAGCGTTTGAAGCAAAATTGACGCGCGTTCAAGGCACTCCAGGAGAAATATGTCATAAAACACCACTCTGACTCTTTTCATTTTCATTATAAATATATATTAAACATGAATAGCCACACAACTGTGGTCCAGGCAACTCTACATTATCTTCACTACATGTATATTTAAATATCCTTAAAATGTAAAGTTATGAAACTTCTCTTTGCCCTCAGTCAAAACGATTTGGCAGACAACAAATGATAGATTCATGAGAGCAAAGATCGGCCGTTAGATCAGCACAAGATGAGCCGCTACAGGCCATCAGAGCAGCAGCAGATGCAGAAGGACTGGCTGAGGAAAGGCTGCTCTCGCTGGGGTTAATGAGCGCTGAGCGCCGCTGATCCACTGGATCTCACAACTCCACAAACACAAGATTATTTTTTTTAAATATGCGCTCTCTTTATAAATAAACCACAGATTTGAGCTTTAAACAACTACATTATTACCTGAAAAAGTCTTCAGGTGATAATGTAGTTGCATGTTTATTTAAAGAATACACATGCATACACATCCTAGAAAATCATTAATATCAGAAATGCGATCAGCACATCGTTCAGTTTCTCTGAGGTGAATCAGATCAGACCACAACCTCAGAAAGTTATTATGACTGATTTCGAAGCAATTGATGGTAAAATTTTAGAAGAAACAGTACAGCACCTTAAAACATCAACCTGCGCCCTTGACACACTCCCCACTTCTTTTTTCAAAAGTGTGTTTAACTGTTTAGAAGCAGATCTCCTAGAAGTGGTAAACTCCTCACTTCTTTCTGGGACTTTTCCAAACTCCCTTAAAACTGCAGTAGTAAAGCCTCTCCTGAAAAAGAGAAATCTGGATAACTCCATATTGAGCAACTACAGACCAATCTCAAATCTCCCCTTCATAGGCAAGATCATTGAAAAAGCTGTTTTCAGTCAGCTGAACAAATTCTTGAACTCAAACGGATACTTTGACAATTTTCAATCTGGTTTCCGACCGCATCACAGCACAGAGACGGCGCTCATAAAGATTATAAATGATATTCGCCTCAATACAGATACAGGCAAAACATTGATTCTGGTACTACTGGACCTCAGTGCTGCATTCGACACTGTTGACCACAACATACTTCTTGACAGGCTAGAAAACTGGATCTGGCTTTCTGGAATGGTCCTCAAATGGTTCAGGTCATACTTAGAAGGGAGAGGTTATTATGTGAGTATAGGTGACCATAAGTCTGAGTGGACATCCATGACATGCGGAGTCCCACAAGGGTCAATTCTTGCACCACTCCTATTCAACCTGTATATGCTGCCACTCAGCCAAATAATGAAAAATAACGAAATGGCCACACCCAGATCTACTGAGCCCTATCACCTACTGACTACAGCCCCATTGACTCTCTATGTAAATGCATTGATGAAGTTAACAGTTGGATGTGCCAAAACTTTCTTCAGTTAAACAAAGACAAAACTGAAATTACTACATTAGGAAACAAAGATGAAATTCTCAAGGTGAATGCATATCTTGAGGCTAAGGGTCTAAAATCAAAAAATCAAGTCAGGAATCTTGGTGTGATTTTGGAGTCAGACCTGAGTTTCAGTAGTCATGTCAAAGCAATAACTAAAACAGCTTACTATCATCTAAAATATATTGCAAGAATTAGAAGCTTTATTTCCAGGCAAGACTTAGAGAAACTCGTTCATGCTTTTATCTCCAGTAGGGTGGATTATTGTAATGGTCTCCTCACCGGCCTTCCCAAAAAGACCATTAGACAGCTGCAGCTCATACAGAACGCTGCTGCCAGGATCCTGAGCAGAACCAGAAAATATGACCATATCACACCAGTCCTCAGATCTTTACACTGGCTTCCAGTTACATTTAGGATCGATTTTAAAGTGCTATTACTTGTATATAAATCACTAAATGACCTAGGACCTCAATATATTACAGATATGCTGATTAAATACAAACCCAACAGATCACTCAGATCGTCAGGATCAAGTCAATTAGAAATACCAAGGGTTCACTCAAAGCAAGGAGAGTCTGCTTTTAGCTATTATGCCAGCCGTAGCTGGAACCAGCTTCCTGACCAGATCAGATGTGCTCCAACAGTAGCCACTTTCAAATCCAGACTCAAAACACATCTGTGCACATCTGTGCAGACTCAAAACACATCTGTGCACATCTGTCCAGACTCAAAACACATCTGTCCAGACTCAAAACACATCTGTGCACATCTGTGCAGACTCAAAACACATCTGTGCACATCTGTGCAGACTCAAAACACATCTGTGCACATCTGTCCAGACTCAAAACACATCTGTGCACATCTGTGCAGACTCAAAACACATCTGTGCACATCTGTCCAGACTCAAAACACATATGTGCACATCTGTGCAGACTCAAAACACATCTGTGCACATCTGTCCAGACTCAAAACACATCAGTGCAGACTCAAAACACATCTGTGCACATCTGTCCAGACTCAAAACACATCTGTGCACATCTGTGCAGACTCAAAACACATCTGTGCACATCTGTCCAGACTCAAAACACATCAGTGCAGACTCAAAACACATCTGTGCACATCTGTCCAGACTCAAAACACATCAGTGCACACCTGTCCAGACTCAAAACACATCTGTGCACACCTGTCCAGACTCAAAACACATCAGTGCACATCTGTCCAGACTCAAAACACATCAGTGCAGACACAAAACACATCTGTGCACATCTGTGCAGACTCAAAACACATCTGTGCACATCTGTCCAGACTCAAAACACATCAGCGCAGACTCAAAACACATCTGTGCACATCTGTGCAGACTCAAAACACATCTGTGCACATCTGTGCAGACTCAAAACACATCTGTGCAGACTCAAAACACATCTGTGCACATCTGTGCAGACTCAAAACACATCAGTGCACATCTGTGCAGACTCAAAACACATCTGTGCACATCTGTGCAGACTCAAAACACATCAGTGCAGACTCAAAACACATCTGTGCACATCTGTGCAGACTCAAAACACATCTGTGCACATCTGCCCAGACTCAAAACACATCAGTGCAGACTCAAAACACATCTGTGCACATCTGCCCAGACTCAAAACACATCTGTGCACATCTGTGCAGACTCAAAACACATCTGTGCACATCTGTCCAGACTCAAAATACATCTGTGCACATCTGTGCAGACTCAAAACACATCTGTGCACATCTGTGCAGACTCAAAACACATCAGTGCAGACTCAAAACACATCTGTGCAGACTCAAAACACATCTGTGCACATCTGTCCAGACTTAAAACACATCTGTGCACATCTGTGCAGACTCAAAACACATCTGTGCACATCTGTGCAGACTCAAAACACATCTGTGCACATCTGCCCAGACTCAAAACACATCTGTGCACATCTGTGCAGACTCAAAACACATCTGTGCACATCTGTGCAGACTCAAAACACATCTGTGCACACCTGCCCAGACTCAAAACACATCTGTGCAGACTCAAAACACATCAGTGCACATCTGCCCAGACTCAAAACACATCAGTGCAGACTCAAAACACATCTGTGCACATCTGTGCAGACTCAAAACACATCTGTGCACATCTGCCCAGACTCAAAACACATCAGTGCAGACTCAAAACACATCTGTGCAGACTCAAAACACATCTGTGCACATCTGTCCAGACTCAAAACACATCAGTGCAGACTCAAAACACATCTGTGCACATCTGTCCAGACTCAAAACACATCAGTGCACATCTGTGCAGACTCAAAACACATCTGTGCACATCTGTCCAGACTCAAAATACATCTGTGCACATCTGTCAAGACTCAAAACACATCTGTGCACATCTGTCCAGACTCAAAACACATCTGTGCAGACTCAAAACACATCTGTGCACATCTGTCCAGACTCAAAACACATCAGTGCACATCTGTGCAGACTCAAAACACATCTGTCCAGACTCAAAACACATCTGTGCAGACTCAAAACACATCTGTGCACATCTGTGCAGACTCAAAACACATCTGTGCACATCTGTCCAGACTCAAAACACATCTGTACAGACTCAAAACACATCTGTGCACATCTGTGCAGACTCAAAACACATCTGTGCAGACTCAAAACACATCTGTGCAGACTCAAAACACATCTGTGCACATCTGTCCAGACTCAAAACACATCAGTTCAGACTCAAAACACATCTGTGCACATCTGTCCAGACTCAAAACACATCTGTGCAGACTCAAAACACATCTGTGCACATCTGTCCAGACTCAAAACACATCAGTTCAGACTCAAAACACATCTGTGCACATCTCTGCAGACTCAAAACACATCTGTGCACATCTGTCCAGACTCAAAACACATCAGTGCAGACTCAAAACACATCTGTGCACATCTCTGCAGACTCAAAACACATCTGTGCACATCTGTCCAGACTCAAAACACATCTGTGCACATCTGTCCAGACTCAAAACACATCAGTGCAGACTCAAAACACATCTGTGCACATCTGCCCAGACTCAAAACACATCTGTGCACATCTGCCCAGACTCAAAACACATCTGTGCACACCTGTCCAGACTCAAAACACATCTGTGCACATCTGTCCAGACTCAAAACACATCTGTGCACATCTGTCCAGACTCAAAACACATCTGTGCACATCTGTCCAGACTCAAAACACATCAGTGCAGACTCAAAACACATCTGTGCACATCTGCCCAGACTCAAAACACATCTGTGCACATCTCTGCAGAATCAAAACACATCTGTGCACATCTGTGCAGACTCAAAACACATCTGTGCACATCTGTCCAGACTCAAAACACATCTGTGCACATCTGTCCAGACTCAAAACACATCTGTGCACATCTGTCCAGACTCAAAACACATCTGTGCACATCTGTGCAGACTCAAAACACATCTGTGCACATCTGTCCAGACTCAAAACACATCTGTGCACATCTGTCCAGACTCAAAACACATCAGTGCAGACTCAAAACATATCTGTGCACATCTGTGCAGACTAAAAACACATCTGTGCACATCTGTGCAGACTCAAAACACATCTGTGCACATCTGTGCAGACTCAAAACACATCTGTGCACATCTGTCCAGACTCAAAACACATCAGTGCAGACTCAAAACACATCTGTGCACATCTGTGCAGATTCAAAACACATCTGTGCACATCTGTGCAGACTCAAAACACATCAGTCCAGACTCAAAACACATCAGTCCAGACTCAAAACACATCAGTCCAGACTCAAAACACATCTGTGCATACTCAAAACACATCTGTGCACATCTGTGCAGACTCAAAACACATCTGTGCAGACTCAAAACACATCTGTGCACATCTGTCCAGACTCAAAACACATCAGTGCAGACTCAAAACACATCTGTGCAGACTCAAAACACATCTTTGCACATCTATGCAGACTCAAAACACATCTGTGCACATCTGTCCAGACTCAAAACACATCTGTGCACATCTGTCCAGACACAAAACACATCAGTGCAGACTCAAAACACATCAGTGCAGACTCAAAACACATCTGTGCAGACTCAAAACACATCTGTGCACATCTGTCCAGACTCAAAACCCATCAGTGCAGACTCAAAACACATCTGTGCACATCTGTCCAGACTCAAAACACATCAGTGCAGACTCAAAACACATCTGTCCAGACTCAAAACACATCTGTGCACATCTGTACAGACTCAAAACACATCTGTGCACATCTGTCCAGACTCAAAACACATCTGTGCACATCTGTCCAGACTCAAAACACATCAGTTCAGACTCAAAACACATCTGTGCACATCTCTGCAGACTCAAAACACATCTGTGCACATCTGTCCAGACTCAAAACACATCAGTGCAGACTCAAAACACATCTGTGCACATCTCTGCAGACTCAAAACACATCTGTGCACATCTGTCCAGACTCAAAACACATCTGTGCACATCTGTCCAGACTCAAAACACATCAGTGCAGACTCAAAACACATCTGTGCACATCTGCCCAGACTCAAAACACATCTGTGCACATCTGTGCAGACTCAAAACACATCTGTGCACATCTGTCCAGACTCAAAACACATCTGTGCACATCTGTCCAGACTCAAAACACATCAGTGCAGACTCAAAACATATCTGTGCACATCTGTGCAGACTAAAAACACATCTGTGCACATCTGTGCAGACTCAAAACACATCTGTGCACATCTGTGCAGACTCAAAACACATCTGTGCACATCTGTCCAGACTCAAAACACATCAGTGCAGACTCAAAACACATCTGTGCACATCTGTGCAGATTCAAAACACATCTGTGCACATCTGTGCAGACTCAAAACACATCAGTCCAGACTCAAAACACATCAGTCCAGACTCAAAACACATCAGTCCAGACTCAAAACACATCTGTGCATACTCAAAACACATCTGTGCACATCTGTGCAGACTCAAAACACATCTGTGCAGACTCAAAACACATCTGTGCACATCTGTCCAGACTCAAAACACATCAGTGCAGACTCAAAACACATCTGTGCAGACTCAAAACACATCTTTGCACATCTATGCAGACTCAAAACACATCTGTGCACATCTGTCCAGACTCAAAACACATCTGTGCACATCTGTCCAGACACAAAACACATCAGTGCAGACTCAAAACACATCAGTGCAGACTCAAAACACATCTGTGCAGACTCAAAACACATCTGTGCACATCTGTCCAGACTCAAAACCCATCAGTGCAGACTCAAAACACATCTGTGCACATCTGTCCAGACTCAAAACACATCAGTGCAGACTCAAAACACATCTGTCCAGAGTCAAAACACATCTGTGCACATCTGTACAGACTCAAAACACATCTGTGCACATCTGTCCAGACTCAAAACACATCTGTGCACATCTGTCCAGACTCAAAACACATCAGTGCAGACTCAAAACACATCTGTCCAGACTCAAAACACATCTGTGCACATCTGTCCAGACACAAAACACATCAGTGCAGACTCAAAACACATCTGTGCAGACTCAAAACACATCTGTGCACATCTGTCCAGACTCAAAACACATCAGTGCAGACTCAAAACACATCTGTGCACATTTAGATTAGATTAGATTCAACTTTATTGTCATTACACAAGTACAAGTACAAGGCAACGAAATGCAGTTTAGGTCTAACCAGAAGTGCAATAGCAGCAAGTGCAGGACATGGAAATATACTGAATATATATAAATATGTATAAATAGAGAGATGGTTATTACTATAAACAGAATTTACAGGTGAATATGTACATTGAATAATATACAGATGGTTCTTACTATAAACAGAATTTACAGGTGGATATGTACTATGAATATAATATAATATACAGATGGCTATTACTATAAACAGAATTTTACAGATAGAGGTATACAATAATATGTTAGGCTAAAATGAGGAATATGGCAGTGGATTAAGGTAGTGCAATAAATTATGGACAGAAGCTATCCGAAAAAAAAGTGTAAAAGTGCAGTGGAAGTGGTTGCATATTACAGTGAGAAGTACGGTGCAAAATGCAAATGTAAACAGTTGGTACTGTAAAAACAGTCGGCAGTGCAAATGAGCATAATCCAGTTACGGTATGGTAGTGCAAAATGCGTAAGTAAACAGTTGTTACTGTAATAAACAGTCGGTAGTGCAAATAACAAAGTGAAGGTGGATGTGAGGTAGGAGAGTTAGCAGTTTATGAGGGAAGTGGATCAACGGGGGTTTGAGTTCAGTAAAGAGACAGCTCTGGGGAAAAAACTGTTCTTAAATCTGCTGGTCCTGGTCCGGTGGATCCTGAAACGCCTGCCGGAGGGCAGGAGAGAAAACAGTCTGTGGGCTGGGTGAGAGGAGTCCTTGAGGATGCTGCGAGCTCGATGCAGACAGCGTTTCCTCTGGATGTGCTCGATGGCAGGCAGTGGAGTCCCTGTGATGCGCTGGGCAGTTTTCACCACCCGCTGCAGTGCCTTGCGCTCCGCAACAGAGCAGCTCCCATACCACACTGCCACACAGTTGGTCAGGATGCTTTCTATTGCGCAGCGGTAGAAGTTCACCAGGATAGCCGAGGAGAGCTGATTCTTCCTCAGTGTCCTCAGGAAGAAGAGGCGCTGGTGAGCCTTCTTGACCAGGCTGGAGGTGTTGGTCGTCCACGACATGTCCGCCGAGATGTGGATCCCCAGGAACTTGAAACTGGAGACACGCTCAACAGCCATTCCATTGATGTGGATGGTGTCGTGTGTGCCTCTTGACTCCTTCCTGAAGTCCACGATGAGCTCCTTCGTTTTGGTGGTGTTGAGGAGCAGGTTATTATCAGCGCACCATGTGGCCAGGTGCTGGATCTCCTCCCTGTAGGCAGTCTCATCGTTGTTGCTGATGAGACCAATCACCGTAGTGTCGTCCGCAAACTTGACGATAGAATTAGATCCATACACAGGCTTGCAGTCGGAGGTAAAGAGGGAGTAGAGAAACGGGCTTAGCACACAGCCCTGTGGTACGCCAGTGTTAAGAGTGATGGATGTGGAGCAGGTGAATCCTGATCGAACATTCTGGGGTCTGTCAGTTAGGAAGTCCAAAATCCAGTTACACATTGAAGTGTTGATGCCCAGGTCTCCAAGTTTGGCAATTAACTTGGTTGGGATGACAGTGTTGAATGCTGAGCTGAAGTCAACAAACAGCATGCGTGCGTAAGTGTTTTTATTGTCCAGGTGAGTGAGCACAGAGTGCAGTGCCATGGAAACGGCATCCTCTGTGCTCCTATTGCTGCGGTAGGCAAACTGGTGTGAGTCCAATGTGGATGGTAGAGAGTCTTTTAGGTGTTCCAGGACCAGCCGCTCAAAGCACTTCATAACGATGGGTGTGAGTGCTACAGGGTGGTAGTCATTAGGACACCTCGGGTTAGAGTGTTTTGGCACTGGCACAATGGAAGTGCGTTTAAAGTCACATCTGTCCAGACTCAAAACACATCTGTTTAGCTGTGCATTTACTGAATGAGCTGTGCCACTGTACGTCTGACTGATTGCACCTTATCTTATGCATTTACTCAATGAGCTCTGTGCTTTGTCCGAACTGCTTGCACTTTAATTATGTGTTTCATTTTAACCCTGTTTTATTTCTAGTTTTTAATTATACTTTTTATTTTTTATTATTTTTTATTTTGTTAAGGCTGTCTGGGTGGAAGAGGTTGAGAGACGGGGGAGCGATAAATCGAAATCCCTCCGGTGCGAGGAAGACCCGTTTAGATCTGCTCTGACGGATAGATCTGTATAGCCTTGGTGGTGAGAGGAAGGACCGTGTAGATCCGCTCTGACGGTCGAACAAAGTAGAGATAGCCCTGGTGTTCCTGTCCAGGAAGATTTGTCTGTAAGGGTAATGTTTAAATGCACAGTTACCTGACAAATATTTTTTGAGTACTCCCTCCGGTGCGAGGAAGACCCGTTTAGATCTGCTCTGGCGGGTAAAACATCTAGAGAACGCCCTCAAGTTAGGCCAAGAAGATTTGTCTGTAAGGGTAATGTTTAAATGCACAGTTACCTGAAAAATATTATTAAAGTAAACCTGACTCTCCATTATCTTCCACCCCAGATTATTTCCTTTTAATTCCTATTAAAACTATTATACTATATATATTTTTATTTTATTCACTTATGACTATTTTAACTTCATTTCTGTGTAAAGCACTTTGAATTGCCACTGTGTATAAAATGTGCTATACAAATAAACTTGCCTTGCCTTGCCTTGCCTTGCCTTAAAACTACATTTTGTGACACAATAGTAGTATTTTTAAATTATGCAGGGTTTCTCATCACGTATCTTCATCATGTGACCGCCGCGAGCAGGCTCTTGATTGGTTAATGTGGCGCGAATTGACACCAAAGTTCAAATTTTTCAACTCGGGCGTCAGATGCGAATTCGCTTCAAACCTGTGAATGCACAAAAGCAGCACTCGCCCGTAACGCACGTATCACGCAAGACGCTCAATTTGCGCCATTCGAGCCGCGCAAAACGCGCCACGGGATCTCCAGACGTGCGTCAACACGCCTTTCCATTGACTTAACACTGAAATCACTCGCGCCAGACGCTCTATTCGCGTTTGGTGTGAACGCAGCATCAGGCTATTAATGTTTCCCATTCACTTAAGACAAAACCGCCTGTTTATGTGAAACGTGTGTTTTTGACACTTTAAAATAAATGCAATAAGACAGCTAAAGATTCCGTTCACGCGCTGTGACGGCTGATGGCTTCTGTGTGTGCGCGCGCAACACCATTTTAAACTGGCAAGGCGCGCAGCCGCGTCTCTTCGGAAACGGTTGAAACTGCAATAAACAAGTGTTAGCTGTGAACTAATAATTTGTAGAGATTTGCCAGATGAAACAGTCGTGATGAACAGCCGATTTGTATGGAGGCATCTGATGACCAAACTACACTGGAATTTGCGAACAGAAAAATCAAGTAAGCCCAGAGCGGTTTGTGTTCAGATTGCGTGTTTTTAGCGAACCGCACCCAGACCACCTCCTGAGATGTTCTCGGTTCGGTTCGCATTAAAGGGGTCTGAGGGTGTGTTCACACTTGTAGTTCGGTTCGTTTGGTCCGGACCAAAAACAAAAACAAAACATATAGTCCTGGTCCGCTTAGCGTTCACACTGGCGTTTTTAACAGCGAAGCTTAAGTTACCGAACCAAAGGCATAGGGACAAACGCTCAGTGGAACCGGCCGGGATGAGTCTGTGTGTGTGTGTCATGGGAACGCTCAGTGGAACCGGCCCCAGATGAGTCTGTGTGTGTGTGTCATGGGAACGCTCAGTGGAACCGGCCCCGGATGAGTCTGTATGTGTGTGTCATCGGAACGCTCAGTGGAACCGGCCCCAGATGAGTCTGTGTGTGTGTGTCATGGGAACGCTCAGTGGAACCGGCCCCGGATGAGTCTGTATGTGTGTGTCATGGGAACGCTCAGTGGAACCGGCCCCGGATGAGTCTGTATGTGTGTGTCATGGGAACGCTCAGTGGAACCGGCCCCGGATGAGTCTGTATGTGTGTGTCATCGGAACGCTCAGTGGAACCGGCCCCGGATGAGTCTGTGTGTGTGTGTCATGGGAACGCTCAGTGGAACCGGCCCCGGATGAGTCTGTATGTGTGTGTCATGGGAACGCTCAGTGGAACCGGCCCCGGATGAGTCTGTATGTGTGTGTCATCGGAACGCTCAGTGGAACCGGCCCCAGATGAGTCTGTGTGTGTTTGTCATGGGAACGCTCAGTGGAACCGGCCCCAGATGAGTCTGTGTGTGTGTGTCATGGGAACGCTCAGTGGAACCGGCCCCGGATGAGTCTGTATGTGTGTGTCATGGGAACGCTCTGTGGAACCGGCCCCAGATGAGTCTGTATGTGTGTGTGTCACAGTCATGGGAACGCTCAGTGGAACCGGCCCCGGATGAGTTTGTGTGTGTGTGTCATGGGAACGCTCAGTGGAACAGGCCCCAGATGAGTCTGTGTGTGTGTGTCATGGGAACGCCCAGTGGAACCGGCCCCAGATGAGTCTGTGTGTGTGTGTCATGGGAACGCTCAGTGGAACCGGCCCTGGATGAGTCTGTGTGTGTGTGTCATGGGAACGCCCAGTGGAACCGGCCCCAGATGAGTCTGTGTGTGTGTGTCATGGGAACGCCCAGTGGAACCGGCTCCAGATGAGTCTGTGTGTGTGTGTCATGGGAACGCTCAGTGGAACCGGCCCCAGATGAGTCTGTGTGTGTGTGTCATGGGAACGCTCAGTGGAACCGGCCCAGGATGAGTCTGTATGTGTGTGTCATGGGAACGCTCAGGGGAACCGGCCCCAGATGAGTCTGTATGTGTGTGTCATGGGAACGCTCAGTGGAACCGGCCCCGGATGAGTTTGTGTGTGTGTGTCATGGGAACGCCCAGTGGAACCGGCCCCGGATAAGTTTGTGTGTGTGTGTCATGGGAACGCTCAGTGGAACCGGCCCTGGATGAGTTTGTGTGTGTGTGTCATGGGAACGCCCAGTGCAACCGGCCCCAGATGAGTCTGTGTGTGTGTGTGTCATGGGAACGCTCAGTGGAACCGGCCCCGGATGAGTCTGTATGTGTGTGTCATGGGAACGCTCAGTGGAACCGGCCCCAGATAAGTCCGTGTTTTTGTCATGGGAACGCTCAGTGGAACCGGCCCCAGATGAGTTTGTGTGTGTGTGTCACAGTCATGGGAACGCTAAGTGGAACGGCCCAAGATGAGTCCGTGTGTGTGTCACGGGAACACTCAGTGGAACCGGCCCCAGATGAGTCTGTGTGTGTGTGTCACAGTCATGGGAACGCTAAGTGGAACGGCCCAAGATGAGTCCGTGTGTGTGTCACGGGAACACTCAGTGGAACCGGCCCCAGATGAGTCTGTGTGTGTGTGTTATGGGAACGCTCAGTGGAACCGGCCCCAGATGAGTCTGTGTGTGTGTGTCACAGTCATGGGAACGCTCAGTGGAACCGGCCCCAGATGAGTCTGTGTGTGTGTGTGTCATGGGAACGCTCAGTGGAACCGGCCCAGGATGAGTCTGTATGTGTGTGTCATGGGAACGCTCAGTGGAACCGGCCCCAGATGAGTCTGTGTGTGTGTGTGTCATGGGAACGCTCAGTGGAACCGGCCCCAGATGAGTCTGTGTGTGTGTGTGTCATGGGAACGCTCAGTGGAACCGGCCCCGGATGAGTTTGTGTGTGTGTGTCATGGGAACGCCCAGTGGAACCGGCCCCGGATAAGTTTGTGTGTGTGTGTCATGGGAACGCTCAGTGGAACCGGCCCTGGATGAGTTTGTGTGTGTGTGTCATGGGAACGCCCAGTGCAACCGGCCCCAGATGAGTCTGTGTGTGTGTGTGTCATGGGAACGCTCAGTGGAACCGGCCCCGGATGAGTCTGTATGTGTGTGTCATGGGAACGCTCAGTGGAACCGGCCCCAGATAAGTCCGTGTTTTTGTCATGGGAACGCTCAGTGGAACCGGCCCCAGATGAGTTTGTGTGTGTGTGTCACAGTCATGGGAACGCTAAGTGGAACGGCCCAAGATGAGTCTGTGTGTATGTGTGTCATGGGAACGCTCAGTGGAACCGGCCCCAGATGAGTCTGTATGTATGTGTGTCATGGGAACGCTCAGTGGAACCGGCCCCAGATGAGTCCGTGTGTGTGTCCCGGGAACGCTCAGTGGAACCGGCCCCGGATGAGTCCGTGTGTGTGTCACGGGAACACTCAGTGGAACCGGCCCCAGATGAGACTGTGTGTGTGTGTCATGGGAACGCTCAGTGGAACCGGCCCCAGATGAGTCTGTGTGTGTGTCCCGGGAACACTCAGTGGATCCGGCCCCAGATGAGTCTGTGTGTGTGTGTTATGGGAACGCTTAGTGGAACCGGCCCCAGATGAGTCTGTGTGTGTGTGTCACAGTCATGGGAACGCTCAGTGGAACCGGCCCCAGACGAGTCTGTGTATGTGTGTCATGGGAACACTCAGTGGAACCGGCCCCAGATGAGTCTGTGTGTATGTGTGTCATGGGAACGCTCAGTGGAACCGGCCCCAGATGAGTCCGTGTGTGTGTCATGGGAACGCTCAGTGGAACCGGCCCCAGATGAGTCCGTGTGTGTGTTATGGGAACACTCAGTGGAACCGGCCCCAGATGAGTCTGTGTGTGTGTCACGGGAACGCTCAGTGGAACCGGCCCCGGATGAGTCTGTGTGTGTGTCACGGGAACGTTCAGTGGAACGGGCCCCAGATGAGTCTGTGTGTGTGTGTCATGGGAACGCTCAGTGGAACCGGGCCCAGATGAGTCTGTTTGTATGTGTGCCATGGGAACGCTCAGTGGAACCGGCCCCAGATGAGTCTGTGTGTATGTGTGTCATGGGAACGCTCAGTGGAACCGGCCCCAGATGAGTCCGTGTGTGTGTGTCATGGGAACGCTCAGTGGAACCGGCCCCAGATGAGTCCGTGTGTGAGTCATGGGAACGCTCAGTGGAACCGGCCCCAGATGAGTCCGTGTGTGTGTGTCATGGGAACGCTCAGTGGAACCGGCCCCAGATGAGTCCGTGTGTGTGTGTCATGGGAACGCTCAGTGGAACCGGCCCCAGATGAGTCCGTGTGTGAGTCATGGGAACGCTCAGTGGAACCGGCCCCAGATGAGTCTGTGTGTGAGTCATGGGAACGCTCAGTGGAACCGGCCCCAGATGAGTCCGTGTGTGAGTCATGGGAACGCTCAGTGGAACCGGCCCCAGATGAGTCTGTGTGTGTGTGTCATGGGAACGCTCAGTGGAACCGAACCCAGATGAGTCTGTGTGTGTGTGTCATGGGAACGCTCAGTGGAACCGGCCCCAGATGAGTCCGTGTGTGTGTGTCATGGGAACGCTCAGTGGAACCGGCCCCGGATGAGTCTGTGTGTGTGTGTCATGGGAACGCTCAGTGGAACCGGCCCCAGATGAGTCCGTGTGTGTGTGTCATGGGAACGCTCAATGGAACCGGCCCCAGATGAGTCTGTGTGTGTGTGTCATGGGAACGCTCAGTGGAACCGGCCCCAGATGAGTCCGTGTGTGTGTCACAGGAAAGCTCAGTGGAACCGGCCCCAGATGAGTCTGTGTGTGTGTGTCATGGGAACGCTCAGTGGAACCGGCCCCAGATGAGTGCGTGTGTGTGTGTCATGGGAACGCTCAGTGGAACCGGCCCCGGATGAGTCCGTGTGTGTGTCACGGGAACGCTCAGTGGAAACGGCCCCGGATAAGTCCGTGTGTGTGTCACGGGAACGCTCAGTGGAAACGGCCCCAGATGAGTCTGTGTGTGTGTGTCATGGGAACGCTCAGTGGAACCGTTCCCAGATGAGTCTGTGTGTGTGTGTCATGGGAACGCTCAGTGGAACCGGCCCCGGATGAGTTTGTGTGTGTGTGTCATGGGAACGCTCAGTGGAACCGGCCCCGGATGAGTTTGTGTGTGTGTGTAAAAGTCATGGGAACGCTCAGTGGAACCGGCCCCAGATGAGTCTGTGTGTGTGTGTCATGGGAACGCTCAGTGGAACCGGCCCCGGATGAGTCTGTGTGTGTGTGTCATGGGAACGCTCAGTGGAACCGGCCCCAGATGAGTCCGTGTGTTTGTCATGGGAACGCTCAGTGGAACCGGCCCCAGATGAGTCTGTGTGTATGTGTGTCATGGGAACGCTCAGTGGAACTGGCCCCAGATGAGTCTATGTGTGTGTGTGTGTCATGGGAACGCTCAGTGGAACCGGCCCCAGATGAGTCCGTGTGTGTGTGTCACGGGAACGCTCAGTGGAACTGGCCCCAGATGAGTCCGTGTGTGTGTGTCACGGGAACGCTCAGTGGAACCAGCCCCAGATGAGTCCGTGTGTGTGTGTCACGGGAACGCTCAGTGGAACCGGCCCCAGATGAGTCCGTGTTTGTGTGTCACGGGAACGCTCAGTGGAACCGGCCCCAGATGAGTCTGTGTGTATGTGTGTCACGGGAACGCTCAGTGGAACGGCCCCAGAGGAGTCTGTGTGTGTGTGTGTCATGGGAACGCTCAGTGGAACTGGCCCCGGATGAGTCTGTGTGTGTGTGTCATGGGAACGCTCAGTGGAACCGGCCCCGGATGAGTTTGTGTACGTGTCACAGTCATGGGAACGCTCAGTGGAACCGGCCCCAGATGAGTCTGTGTGTGTGTGTCATGGGAACGCTCAGTGGAACCGGCCCCAGATGAGTCTGTGTGTGTGTGTCATGGGAACGCTCAGTGGAACCGGCCCCAGATGAGTCCGTGTGTTTGTCATGGGAACGCTCAGTGGAACCGGCCCCAGATGAGTCCGTGTGTGTGTGTCACGGGAACGCTCAGTGGAACCGGCCCCAGATGAGTCCGTGTGTGTGTCACAGGAACGCTCACTGGAACCGGCCCCAGATGAGTCTGTGTGTGTGTGTCACGGGAACGCTCAGTGGAACCGGCCCCAGATGAGTCTCTGTGTGTGTGTCACAGGAACGCTCAGTGGAACCGGCCCCAGAAGAGTTTGTGTGTGTGTCATGGGAACGCTCAGTGGAACCGGCCCCGGATGAGTCCGTGTGTGTGTCACGGGAACGCTCAGTGGAACCGGCCCCAGAAGAGTTTGTGTGTGTGTCATGGGAACGCTCAGTGGAACCGGCCCCGGATGAGTCCGTGTGTGTGTCACGGGAACGCTCAGTGGAACCGGCCCCAGAAGAGTTTGTGTGTGTGTCATGGGAACGCTCAGTGGAACCGGCCCCAGATGAGTCCGTGTGTGTGTGTCACAGGAACGCTCAGTGGAACCAGCCCCAGAAGAGTTTGTGTGTGTGTCATGGGAACGCTCAAGGGAACCGGCCCCGGATGAGTCCGTGTGTGTGTCACGGGAACGCTCAGTGGAACCGGCCCCAGATGAGTCCGTGTGTGTGTGTCACGGGAACGCTCAGTGGAACCGGCCCCAGATGAGTCCGTGTGTGTGTGTCACGGGAACGCTCAGTGGAACCGGCCCCGGACGAGTCCGTGTGTGTGTGTCACGGGAGCGGTCAGTGGAACCGGCCCCAGATGAGTTTGTGTACGTGTCACAGTCATGGGAACGCTCAGTGGAACCGGCCCCAGATGAGTCTATGTGTGTGTGTCACGGGAACCCTCAATGGAACCGGCCCCAGATGAGTCCGTGTGTGTGTGTCACGGGAACGCTCAGTGGAACCGGCCCCAGATAAGTCCGTGTGTGTGTGTCACAGGAACGCTCAGTGGAACCGGCCCCAGAGGAGTTTGTGTGTGTGTCATGGGAACGCTCAGTGGAACCGGCCCCAGATGAGTCTATGTGTGTGTGTCACGGGAACCCTCAATGGAACCGGCCCCAGATGAGTCCGTGTGTGTGTGTCACGGGAACGCTCAGTGGAACTGGCCCCAGATGAGTCTATGTGTGTGTGTGTGTCACAGGAACGCTCAGTGGAACCGGCCCCAGAGGAGTTTGTGTGTGTGTCATGGGAACGCTCAGTGGAACCGGCCCGGATGAGTCCGTGTGTGTGTCACGGGAACGCTCAGTGGAACCGGCCCCAGATGAGTCCGTGTGTGTGTGTCACAGGAACGCTCAGTGGAACCGGCCCCAGATGAGTCTGTGTGTGTGTGTCACAGGAACGCTCAGTGGAACCGGCCCCAGATGAGTTCGTGTGTGTGTGTCACGGGAACGCTCAGTGGAACTGGCCCCAGATGAGTCCGTGTGTGTGTGTCACGGGAGCGCTCAGTGGAACCGGCCCCGGACGAGTCCGTGTGTGTGTGTCACGGGAGCGCTCAGTGGAACCGGCCCCGGATGAGTTTGTGTACGTGTCACAGTCATGGGAACGCTCAGTGGAACCGGCCCCAGATGAGTCTATGTGTGTGTGTCACGGGAACCCACAGTGGAACCGGCCCCGGACGAGTCCGAGTGTGTGTGTCACGGGAGCGCTCAGTGGAACCGGCCCCGGATGATTTTGTGTACGTGTCACAGTCATGGGAACGCTCATTGGAACTGGCCCCAGATGAGTCTGTGTGTGTCATGGGAACGCTCAGTGGAACCGGCCCCAGATGAGTCCGTGTGTGTGTGTCACGGGAACGCACAGTGGAACCGGCCCCAGATGAGTCCGTGTGTGTGTGTCACAGGAACGCTCAGTGGAACCGGCCCCAGATGAGTTTGTGTGTGTGTCATGGGAACGCTCAGTGGAACCGGCCCCGGATGAGTCCGTGTGTGTGCGTGTGTCACGGGAACGCTCAGTGGAACCGGCCCCAGATGAGTCAGTGTGTGTGTGTCACGGAAACGCTCAGTGGAACTGGCCCCAGATGAGTCCGTGTGTGTGTGTCACGGGAACGCTCAGTGGAACCGGCCCCAGATGAGTCTGTGTGTGTGTGTCACAGGAACGCTCAGTGGAACCGGCCCCAGATGAGTCTGTGTGTGTGTGTCACAGGAACGCTCAGTGGAACCGGCCCCGGATGAGTTTGTGTGTGTGTCATGGGAACGCTCAGTGGAACCAGCCCCAGATGAGTCCGTGTGTGTGTTTCATAGGAACGCTCAGTGGAACCGGCCCCGGATGAGTTTGTGTGTGTGTCATGGGAACGCTCAGTGGAACCGGCCCCGGATGAGTCCGTGTGTGTGTCAGTCACAGGAACGCTCAGTGGAACCAGCCCCAGATGAGTCCGTGTGTGTGTGTCACGGGAACGCTCAGTGGAACGGCCCCAGATGAGTCTGTGTGTGTGTGTCACGGGAACGCTCAGTGGAACCGGCCCCAGATGAGTCCGTGTGTGTGTGTCACGGGAACGCTCAGTGGAACCGGCCCCAGATGAGTTTGTGTGTGTGTGTCACGGGAACCCTCAGTGGAACCGGCCCCAGATGAGTTTGTGTGTGTGTGTCACGGGAACCCTCAGTGGATCCGGCCCCAGATGAGTTTGTGTGTGTGTGTCACGGGAACCCTCAGTGGAACCGGCCCCAGATGAGTTTGTGTGTGTGTGTCACGGGAACCCTCAGTGGAACCGGCCCCAGATGAGTTTGTGTGTGTTTCATGGGAAAGCTCAGTGGAACCGGCCCCGGATGAGTCCGTGTGTGTGTCACGGGAACGCTCAGAGGAACCGGCCCCGGATGAGTCTGTGTGTGTGTGTCACGGGAACGCTCAGTGGAACAGGCCCCAGATGAGTTTGTGTGTGTGTCATGGGAACGCTCAGTGGAACCGGCCCCGGATGAGTCCGTGTGTGTGTCACGGGAACGCTCAGTGGAACCGGTCCCGGATGAGTCCGTGTGTGTGTGTCACGGGAACGCTCAGTGGAACCGGCCCCAGATGAGTCTGTGTGTGTGTGTCACAGGAACGCTCAGTGGAACCGGCCCCAGATGAGTCTGTGTGTGTGTGTCACAGGAACGCTCAGTGGAACCGGCCCCGGATGAGTTTGTGTGTGTGTCATGGGAACGCTCAGTGGAACCAGCCCCAGATGAGTCCGTGTGTGTGTTTCATAGGAACGCTCAGTGGAACCGGCCCCGGATGAGTTTGTGTGTGTGTCATGGGAACGCTCAGTGGAACCGGCCCCGGATGAGTCCGTGTGTGTGTCAGTCACAGGAACGCTCAGTGGAACCAGCCCCAGATGAGTCCGTGTGTGTGTGTCACGGGAACGCTCAGTGGAACCGGCCCCAGATGAGTCCGTGTGTGTGTGTCACGGGAACGCTCAGTGGAACCGGCCCCAGATGAGTTTGTGTGTGTGTGTCACGGGAACCCTCAGTGGAACCGGCCCCAGATGAGTTTGTGTGTGTGTGTCACGGGAACCCTCAGTGGAACCGGCCCCAGATGAGTTTGTGTGTGTGTGTCACGGGAACCCTCAGTGGAACCGGCCCCAGATGAGTTTGTGTGTGTGTGTCACGGGAACCCTCAGTGGAACCGGCCCCAGATGAGTTTGTGTGTGTGTCATGGGAACGCTCAGTGGAACCGGCCCCGGATGAGTCCGTGTGTGTGTCACGGGAACGCTCAGTGGAACCGGCCCCGGATGAGTCTGTGTGTGTGTGTCACGGGAACGCTCAGTGGAACAGGCCCCAGATGAGTTTGTGTGTGTGTCATGGGAACGCTCAGTGGAACCGGCCCCGGATGAGTCCGTGTGTGTGTCACGGGAACGCTCAGTGGAACCGGCCCCGGATGAGTCCGTGTGTGTGTGTCACGGGAACGCTCAGTGGAACCGGCCCCAGATGAGTCCGTGTGTGTGTGTCATGGGAACGCTCAGTGGAACCGGCCCCAGATGAGTCTGTGTGTGTGTCACGGGAACGCTCAGTGGAACCGGCCCCGGATGAGTTTGTGTGTGTGTGTCATGGGAACGCTCAGTGGAACCGGCCCCAGATGAGTCCGTGTGTGTGTCATGGGAACGCTCAGTGGAACCGGCCCCGGATGAGTCTGTGTGTGTGTCATGGGAACGCTCAGTGGAACCGGCCCCAGATGAGTCTGTGTGTATGTGTGTCATGGGAACGCTCAGTGGAACCGGCCCCGGATGAGTTTGTGTACGTGTCACAGTCATGGGAACGCTCAGTGGAACCGGCCCCAGATGAGTCTGTGTGTGTGTGTGTGTCACGGGAACGCTCAGTGGAACCGGCCCCAGATGAGTCCGTGTGTGTGTGTCACGGGAACGCTCAGTGGAACCGGCCCCAGATGAGTCCGTGTGTGTGTCATGGGAACGCTCAGTGGAACCGGCCCCAGATGAGTTTGTGTGTGTGTCACGGGAACGCTCAGTGGAACCGGCCCCAGATGAGTCCGTGTGTGTGTGTCACGGGAACGCTCAGTGGAACCAGCCCCAGATGAGTCCGTGTGTGTGTGTCACAGGAACGCTCAGTGGAACCGGCCCCAGATGAGTTTGTGTGTGTGTCATGGGAACGCTCAGTGGAACCGTCCCCGGATGAGTCCGTGTGTGTGTGTGTGTCACGGGAACGCTCAGTGGAACCGGCCCCAGATGAGTCAGTGTGTGTGTGTCACGGAAACGCTCAGTGGAACTGGCCCCAGATGAGTCCGTGTGTGTGTGTCACGCGAACGCTCAGTGGAACCGGCCCCAGATGAGTCTGTGTGTGTGTGTGTCACGGGAACGCTCAGTGGAACCGGCCCCAGATGAGTCCGTGTGTGTGTGTCACGCGAACGCTCAGTGGAACCGGCCCCAGATGAGTCCGTGTGTGTGTGTCACGGGAATGCTCAGTGGAACCGGCCCCAGATGAGTCTGTGTGTGTGTCATGGGAACGCTCAGTGGAACCGGCCCCAGATGAGTCTGTGTGTGTGTCACAGGAACGCTCAGTGGAAACGGCCCCGGATGAGTTTGTGTGTGTGTCACGGGAACGCTCAGTGGAACCGGCCCCAGATTGGTCCGTGTGTGTGTGTCACGGGAACGCTCAGTGGAACCGGCCCCAGATGAGTTTGTGTGTGTGTGTCACGGGAACGCTCAGTGGAACCGGCCCCAGATGAGTCCGTGTGTGTGTCACGGGAACGCTCAGTGGAACCGGCCCCAGATGAGTTTGTGTGTGTGTGTCACGGGAACCCTCAGTGGAACCGGCCCCAGATGAGTTTGTGTGTGTGTCATGGGAACGCTCAGTGGAACCGGCCCCAGATGAGTCTGTGTGTGTGTGTCACGGGAACGCTCAGTGGAACCGGCCCCAGATGAGTTTGTGTGTGTGTAATGGGAACGCTCAGTGGAACCGGCCCCGGATGAGTCCGTGTGTGTCACGGGAACGCTCAGTGGAACCGGCCCCAGATGAGTCAGTGTGTGTGTGTCACGGGAACGCTCAGTGGAACCGGCCCCAGATGAGTCTGTGTGTGTGTGTCACAGGAACGCTCAGTGGAACCGGCCCCAGATGAGTCTGTGTGTGTGTCACAGGAACGCTCAGTGGAACCGGCCCCGGATGAGTTTGTGTGTGTGTCATGGGAACGCTCAGTGGAACCAGCCCCAGATGAGTCCGTGTGTGTGTTTCATAGGAACGCTCAGTGGAACCGGCCCCGGATGAGTCCGTGTGTGTGTCAGTCACAGGAACGCTCAGTGGAACCGGCCCCGGATGAGTCCGTGTGTGTGTCACGGGAACGCTCAGTGGAACCGGCCCCGGATGAGTCCGTGTGTGTGTGTGTCACGGGAACGCTCAGTGGAACCGGCCCCAGATGAGTCCGTGTGTGTGTGTCATGGGAACGCTCAGTGGAACCGGCCCCAGATGAGTTTGTGTGTGCGTGTCACGGGAACCCTCAGTGGAACCGGCCCCAGATGAGTTTGTGTGTGTGTCATGGGAACGCTCAATGGAACCGGCCCCGGATGAGTCTGTGTGTGTGTGTCACGGGAACGCTCAGTGGAACCGGCCCCAGATGAGTTTGTGTGTGTGTCATGGGAACGCTCAGTGGAACCGGCCCCAGATGAGTCCGTGTGTGTGTCATGGGAACGCTCAGTGGAACCGGCCCCAGATGAGTCCGTGTGTGTGTCATGGGAACGCTCAGTGGAACCGGCCCCGGATGAGTCTGTGTGTGTGTCATGGGAACGCTCAGTGGAACCGGCCCCGGATGAGTTTGTGTGTGTGTGTCATGGGAACGCTCAGTGGAACCGGCCCCAGATGAGTCCGTGTGTGTGTCATGG
>JARQWZ010006331.1:52500-55489 GCA_033150135.1 Gobio occitaniae
CAACCCAGACCTCGCCCCCAACCCAGACATCGCCCCCAACCCAGACCTCGCCCCCAACCCAGACCTCGCCCCCAACCCAGACATCGCCCCCAACCCAGACATCGCCCCCAACCCAGACCTCGCCCCCAACCCAGACCTCGCCCCAACCCAGACCTCGCCCCAACCCAGACCTCGCCCCCAACCCAGACCTCGCCCCCAACCCAGACCTCGCCCCCAACCCAGACCTCGCCCCCAACCCAGACCTCGCCCCCAACCCAGACCTCGCCCCCAACCCAGACCTCGCCCCCAACCCAGACCTCGCCCCCAACCCAGACATCGCCCCCAACCCAGACCTCGCCCCCAACCCAGACCTCGCCCCAACCCAGACATCGCCCCCAACCCAGACCTCGCCCCCAACCCAGACCTCGCCCCAACCCAGATCTCGCCCCAAACCCAGACATCGCCCCCGACCTCGCCCACAACCCAGACCTCGCCCCCAACCCAGACCTCGCCCCCAACCCAGACCTCGCCCCAACCCAGACCTCGCCCCCAACCCAGACCTCGCCCCCGACCCAGACCTCGCCCCCAACCCAGACCTCGCCCCAACCCAGACCTCGCCCCCAACCCAGATCTCGCCCCAAACCCAGACATCGCCCCCGACCTCGCCCACAACCCAGACCTCGCCCCCAACCCAGACCTCGCCCCCAACCCAGACCTCGCCCCAACCCAGACCTCGCCCCCGACCCAGACCTCGCCCCCGACCCTGACTTCGCCCCTGACCTCGCCCACAACCCAGACCTCGCCCCCAACCCTGACTTCGCCCCTGACCTCGCCCACAACCCAGACCTCGCCCCCAACCCAGACATCGCCCCCGACCTCGCCCACAACCCAGACCTCGCCCCCAACCCAGATCTCGCCCCAAACCCAGACATCGCCCCCGACCTCGCCCACAACCCAGACCTCGCCCCCAACCCAGATCTCGCCCCAAACCCAGACATCGCCCCCGACCTCGCCCACAACCCAGACCTCGCCCCCAACCCAGACCTCGCCCCCAACCCAGACCTCGCCCCAACCCAGACCTCGCCCCCGACCCAGACCTCGCCCCCAACCCTGACTTCGCCCCTGACCTCGCCCACAACCCAGACCTCGCCCCCAACCCTGACTTCGCCCCTGACCTCGCCCACAACCCAGACCTCGCCCCAAACCCAGACATCGCCCCCGACCTCGCCCACAACCCAGACCTCGCCCCCAACCCAGACATCGCCCCCAACCCAGACCTCGCCCCCAACCCAGACATCGCCCCAACCCAGACCTCGCCCCCAACCCAGACATCGCCCCAACCCAGACCTCGCCCCCAACCCAGACCTCGCCCCCAACCCAGACCTCGCCCCCGACTTCAACCCAGACCTCGCCCCCAACCCTGACTTCGCCCCTGACTTCGACCCAGACCTCGACCCAGACATCACCCCCGACCTCGTCATCAGAGTGTGCCAGTAAAGCTGTGCTCGTCACCAGTCTCATGTAGAGCTCGGTGTCCTTCTCCTTGAGTTTGGAGAACACGCTCTCCATCTTGAAGGTGATGCCGCACTGCGAGTCGTCCAGGCTCTTGATGAAGTTGTCCCTGTTCTCTGACATCAGGCTGGTGAAGCAGAAGAAGGTGTCGGCCTCCGCATGTTCTAGCAGGAGCACAGGCTGTTAGAGACCGGCCGCCACACCCCATACACACATCAGATGACCTGCAGGCCTTACCCTTCCACTGGCTGTTGGGGTCTGTGGCGAAGGTGTAGTAAATGGGACCCACGATCTCGTTCATGCCCTGCACGTACGCGATGCCCGGGTTGAGCTTGGCGTAGATGAAGAGGATCCGCTCCACCACTTCCCAGTGCGCCTCACAGCCATTGGGCAGAACCTCGTACTCGTTAGAGGGATACAAGTTCAGCGCCTTCCCTGGAGAACTGACCTGGAGGAGAGGGCAGACACGTCAGGCGCACACACACACACACACACACACACACACACACACACACACACACACACACACGTCCAGCGATCGGCTGACACACACACACACACACACACACGTCCAGCGACCGACTGACACACACACACACACACACACACACACGTCCAGCGACCGGCTGACACACACACACACACACACGTCCAGCGACCGGCTGACACACACACACACACACACACACGTCCAGCGATCGGCTGACACACACACACACACACACACACGTCCAGCCACCGACTGACACACACACACACACACACACACACACACACACACACACGTCCAGTGACCGGCTGACACACACACACACACACACACACACACACACACACACACGTCCAGCGATCGGCTGACACACACACACACACACACACGTCCAGCGATCGGCTGACACACACACAGACACACACACACACACACGTCCAGCGATCGGCTGACACACACACACACACACGTCCAGCGATCGGCTGACACACACACACGTCCAGCGATCGGCTGACACACACACACACACACACACGTCCAGCGATCGGCTGACACACACACACACACACACACACACACACGTCCAGCGATCGGCTGACACACACACACACACACACACACACGTCCAGCGATCGGCTGACACACACACACACACACACACACACACACGTCCAGCGATCGGCTGACACACACACACACACGTCCAGCGATCGGCTGTGACACACACACACACCACACACACACGTCCAGCGATCGGCTGACACACACACACACACACACGTCCAGCGATCGGCTGTGACACACACACACACACACACACACACACACACACACACGTCCAGCGATCGGCTGACACACACACACACACACACACACGTCCAGCGATCGGCTGACACACACATACACACACACACACACACACACACGTCCAGCGATCGGCTGTGACACACACACACACGTCCAGCGATCGGCTGTGACACACACACACACCACGTCCAGCGATCGGCT
>JARQWZ010006332.1:0-40000 GCA_033150135.1 Gobio occitaniae
GTTTGTTTGTGTAAAGTGTAAAGTCGATATATATAACAGACACGAGCTGATCCTGATAAGCGCTCATTGTCACATAAACACAACAGCTTTCTTTTTTCCACGAGGGGGTTTGGCTTCACGACGGCTTTGTTTTGTCCTGGACATCTCCTGGAAATCGGGTAGAATTCAACCAATCAGATGACGACTTTTGACTGAGACTAGTTTCTCTCCCCAACACTGCAGGCGATATGACAGAGGAGAAAGCCTTCGCCCCTCGTTCATTTGTATTCCTCAAGCCTTCCGCCACCTGTGTCAATGAAAACGCCCATGAAGTTGTGGTGTGTGTGTGTGTGTGTGTGTGTGTGTGTGTGTGTGGCAAGCCGTTTTAACTTTTAATCAATCGCAGGATATGTATTCTTGATATCAACAAAGTTAATTCTTGATATCAGAAATTAGATTTTTTATTATTAACAATGTTAATTTTTGATATCAATAATTTGATTGTCACTAGTAACAATGTTAATTTCTGATATCATGAATGTGATTTTAGACATTTTAGTATCTGAAATTATATTGATATCACAAATACATTTTCAGATATCAAAAATGAAAATTTTTACTAGTAACAATTCATTTGTTGATATCAAGAATAGGTATTTGCACTAGTAACAATGTAATTATTGATATCAAAAATGTGCATTTTGACTAGTAAGAATTGTATTTCTGATATCTGAAATTGGAATTTCTACTAGTAAGAAATCAATTCTTGATATCAACAATTGAATTTGAATGGCTGCCTATGGTGACATTTCACTAGTGAAAATACAATTACTAATATCAACAATTAGAGTTTTTACTAGTGGAAATTAAATTCTTGATATTGTTGTGAACTTCTGTTGTTTCTTGAAGTAGAGACCAGGAGAACTGGAAAGGTTTTTCAACAGGATTCTTTATTGAGAAAAACGTGCCGTCTTTCCGCTGAGGTTCCAAGTCTGACTAAAGCCAGTTGAACATTATATTTTATCTACATTTCAGGGGGAGGGATTATACAGCAGGGGAGGAGACATAGGAAAATAGGGACACACCCCAAACATTCCTGTCTCATCAGCCGTAATTCAATCAGCATAACAGTGTCATTCAAATGCATAGATGCTAATCCAATCACTCAGGCAGGATTGCTCTAAACTTGTCATGGTAAATAGTCAGGAAGTGCATAAAGACAAAAAACTTAATGTCTCAAACACTTACACAGCCTGACGTAATCTCCTTAGAATTTCCTCAAGTTTACTTCAAAATGTAAAACACAAATATAGATAATGTTTTCAGGTATATTCTATTACATTAGAAACAATGTTTAAATTTTTAATCCAACAATATCAAAAATTAGCATTTTAACTAGTGAAAATGTAATTGTTGATATCAAGTATTTATGTTGTTACTAGTGGAAATGTAATTTCTGAAATCAAGAATTAACATTTAAACTAGTGAAAATTGAATTTTTGATATCACAAATACATATCCTGCGATTGATTAAAAGTCAAAACGACTTGCCATAGTGTGTGTGTGTGTGTGTGTGTGTGTGTGTGTGTGTGTGTGTGTGTGTGTGTGTGTATGTGTCAGGCACGTGCAGAGGGGGGGGGGCTTTGGGTGCTCGAGCCCCTGCCCTTTTTCAAAATGAATCAAAAGTGCCCCTCTCAGACAAATATCAATGATAATATCGTGGTCAATAAAACGAAATAAATGTGATTATTATAACATGACAATGTATACAATAGTAACGGACGGCTCAAAAGTCGGACAATTTCTGTTGAGGCGTTGCCGTAACGCGTTCCTATGGGTCGCGTGCGTTTTGATTGACAGCTGATTTTCCACTGTTCGGAAACGGCTCTCGAGCCAAATATTGTCCTGACGTAAAGGAGAGTGTGTGGCCTCGCGGGAAAAAAGTAAACCAATATTTTTTTTTCATCCATAATCAGAGCTAATGTGTTGATTTAATTACAAATCTATATATTATATAAGTAGCCTATTACACAATTCACCAATGCCCGTTTGTCATATACACCAACCAATCGTGATCTGGCAAAGCAAGTTCAAAGTCCATTGGCCGATGTGAAGCGGTAATTTTCTGTTCTTATTCATAAATCGGCTGAAAATTACATGGACAGACGAACTAACGTTTGTGGAACAATTTCCTGTGGTTTGTGTCATTTTTTAAATTGCATCACTAACTAAATGGATTTTAACTGACAACAAACAAATCCCTGCACAAAACCACAGCAGCAAAAGTCGCATTAATGGTAAGTAGTGTTAAATTCACTTGTATTTATGTATATTGATACACCGTTTACTATTTCATGAAACTATCAAAGTTAACAAAACCCAAGTGTCAGCGGCACCTACAGGTTACGTGAAAGGACTTTATTATATTAACTTACCATTTTTGAATATTATGCAGCATTATGAAAGAAGTCTCTTATGTTCTTCAAGCCTGCATTTATTTGATAAAAAACAGCAATATTGTGAAATATATTAAAATAATGGTTTTCTATTTTAAAATAATTTAAAATATAATTTATTCCTGTGATCACAGCTGTATTTCCAGCATCATTACTCCACTCTTCAGTGTCACATGATCATTCAGAAATCATTTTTAATATGAGGATTTAATGTCAATGATGGAAACTGTGATACTTTTTTCAAGATTCTTTGATTAATCAAAAGTTAAAAAGAACATAATGTAATAATATTTCACAATATTAGGATACTGTTTTTTCTGTATTTTTGATTTAATAAATGCATGCTTGATGAGCATAAGGATATATATATATATATTATTGCCCCTTTTTTACATTTGAGCCTCTGCCCCTGAAGAACTCTCTGCACGGCCCTGGTGTGTGTGTTAGAAAGAACGGCTGAGATCCAGTTGTGGAATATCAAGGGAAATTTCATGCCTGCTGCTCTTTCAGAAAACTAAGGTGACGCGATCATTGACGATCATGTGAAGTGGTCAGTGTGTGTAGACACTGTGATTGAAAGGCTCTTGTTGTTGATTGAGAACCTGAAAGCCTCAGCTCTGCAGTTCTCCGGAGAGTCCGGCGTGCGGCTGGTGTTTGGTGGAGCTCCTCCAGGATGTAGGTCAGCTGGTTATTACTGGAGGACTGACCTCACTGGTGGAGCAGCTGTGTCCCAGTGGCCCAGTTTGAGCGGACGATGGTTGGCTTTCCCTTTCCCTGTGATCCGAATAAGCAGAGAACAGAATTCCCAGAGGAGTGTGAAACAGATGCTCTAAAACACTTGAAAGACAATCATAAATGTTGCTTTTGCAGCCAAAAAATAAAAGATAAATAGAAATTTTCAATTTAAATGAAAACTGAAAGTATAAAAATGAGTGATTAATCGCGATTAATCGCTTCCCAAAAGAAAAGTTAGTGTTTGCATAATATATATATGTGTGTGTACTGTGTGTAATTATTATGTATATATAAATACACACACATCCACATACACTCCCCTAAAGGATTATTAGGAACACTAATACTGTGTTTGACCCCCTTTCGCCTTCAGAACTGCCTTAATTTCACGTGGCATTGATTCCATAAGGTGCTGAAAGCATTCTTTAGAAATGTTGGCCCATATTGATAGGAGAGCATCTTGCAGTTGATGGAGATTTGTGGGATGCACATCCAGGGCTCGAAGCTCCCGTTCCACCACATCCCAAAGATGCTCTATTGGGTTGAGATCTGGTGACTGTGGCGGCCATTTTAGTCCAGTGAACTCATTGTCATGTTCAAGAAACCAATTTGAAATGATTGGAGCTTTGTGACGGTGCATTATCCTGCTGGAAGTAGCCATCAGACGATGGGGACATGGTGCTCATAAAGGGATGGACATGGGCAGAAACAATGCTCAGGTAGGCCGTGGCATTTAAATGGTTAGTTCATTCAAAAATGAAAATTCTGTCATTAATTACTGACCCTCCTGTCGTTTGACACCGTCAGACCTCCGTTCATCTTCAGACACAAATGAAGATATTTTAGTGTAAATCTGATGGCTCTGAAAGGCCTCCATTGGCTCAATGCACGGTTCACTCTCAAGACCCTTAAAAGGCACTAAAGACGTCGTTACAAAGTCCATCTCACTACAGTGGTTCTACAATAACTTTATGGAGTGACGAGAATAGTTTTTGTGCGCAAAAAAACCCTAAATAACGACTTCTATAGTGATGACGATTTCAAAACACCGCATCATGAAGCTTCCAAGCGTTATGAATCAGTGAGTCGAATCATGATTCAGATCGCGTGTCAAACCGCCAAACCACTGATTCGACTCACTGATTCATAACGCTTCGAAGCTTCATGAGGCCGTGTTTTGAAATCGTCATCACTATATAAGTCGTTATTTAGGGTTTTTTTGCACACAAAAACTATTCTCGCCGATTCATAAAGTTATTGTAGAACCACTGTAGTGAGATGGACTTTGTAACGACGTCTTTAGTGCCTTTTAAGGGTCTTGAGAGTGAACCGTGCATTGAGCCAATGGAGGCCTTTCAGAGCCATCAGATTTACACTAAAATATCTTCATTTGTGTCTGAAGATGAACGGAGGTCTGACGGGTGTCCAACGACATGAGGGTCAGTAATTAATGACAGAATTTTCATTTTTGGGTGAACTAACCATTTAAACGATCCCTAATTGGCACTAAGGGGCCTAAAGTGTGCCAAGAAAACATCCCCCACACCATTACACCACCACCACCGGTCTGCACAGTGGTAACAAGGCATGATGGATCCATGTTCTCATTCTGTTTACGCCAAATTCTGACTCTACCATCTGAATGTCTCAACAGAAATCGAGACTCATCAGACCAGGCAACATTTTTCCAGTCTTCAACTGTCCAATTTTGGTGAGCTTGTGCAAATTGTCGCCTCTTTTTCCTATTTGTAGTGGAGATGAGTGGTACCCGGTGGGGTCTTCTGCTGTTGTAGCCCATCCGCCTCAAGGTTGTGTGTGTTGTGGCTTCACAAATGCTTTGCTGCAGACCTCGGTTGTAACGAGTGGTTATTTCAGTCAAAGTTGCTCTTCTATCAGCTTGAATCAGTCGGCCCATTCTCCTCTGACCTCTAGCATCAACAAGGCATTTTCTCCCACAGGACTGCCGCATACTGGATGTGTTTCCCTTTTCACACCATTCTTTGTAAACCCTAGAAATGGTTGTGAGTGATAATCCCAGTAACTGAGCAGATTGTGAAATACTCCAACAACCAACAACCATGCCACGCTCAAAATTGCTTAAATCACCTTTCTTTCCCATTCTGACATTCAGTGTGGAGTTCAGGAGATTGTCTTGACCAGGACCACACCCCTAAATGCATTGAAGCAACTGCCATGTGATTGGTTGATTAGATAATTGCATTAATGAGAAATTGAACAGGTGTTCCTAATAATCCTTTAGGTGAGTGTGTGTGTATGTATATATACTTTAAATTTTTAATTAATCACGATTAATTGATTTGGCAGCACTAAAGCTAATTCAAAAAAATATTATAATAGTATATAAATAATACAACAACAAAAAAACACTGCTACTAACACACCACTCATGCATGCTACTTTTACAAAGAATTGCATTATTCAAGTTCAAGTTACTTTATTTATAAAGCGCTTTAAACACGGTAGAACCTACCAAAGTGCTGAACAAGGTCAAACATACAATAAAAACTAAATGATAAAGCATATCATAATTCAAGATCAAATCACATCAGAATTCAAATAAAAACTGAAAGACCAAATAAATAACAAAAGGATGAAGCAAAAAAACAAACAAAAAAACGTAATTCAATTAAAAGCCAAGTTAAAAAGAATAGTTTTTAACCTGATTTTAAATTCTGATACAATAGGGGCCAATTTAATTTCGAGGGGTAACTTATTCCAGAGAGTAGGGCCGGCCTCAGCCAAAGCACGATTTCCTCTTGTCTTTAAACGGGCTTTTGGAATATGAAGAAGAAATTGATCATTTGATCGAAGGCTCCTATTTGAGCTACACAAATGAAATTGAGTAGATAAAAATTATTTAAAGATTTGTACACAAGTAACAAAATTTTAAACTCAATACGGAACTCTATAGGCAACCAATGTAACGATCTTAAAAGAGGTGTAACATGATCTAATTTTTTGTAGCCCTTTAACAATTTAGCTGTGGCGTTTTGTACTAACTGAAGCCGGAAGATTTGAGACTTTGTGATACCATAATATAAGGAGTTACAGTAATCCAGCCGCGATGTAATAAAGGCATGGAAGACAGTTTCAAGGGAACGCTCAGAAAGAAATGGTTTGATTTTTGAAAGAAGACGGAGATGAAAGAAACTAGAATATGTTAAAGGGTTAGTTCACCCAAAAATGAAAATTCTGTCATTAATTCCTCACCCTCATGTCGTTGGACACCCGTCAGACCTCCGTTCATCTTCAGACACAAATGAAGATATTTTAGTGTAAAGCTGATGCTGAGAAAGGCTTCAGATAGGCCTCCATTGGCATTCAGTACATTTACACTCACAAGACCCATAAAAGGCCCTTAAAACGTCGTTACAAAGTCCATCTCACCACAGTGGCTCTACAATAATTTTACGATGCGACGACGATAATTTTTGTGCGCAAAAAAAAATCTAAATAACACCTTTATCCAACTTGTTCTTGTCTTCCGTGTGTGTCTCCGCGACGCATGCGCGAGAATATGACGCAGATCCGGCGTTCGGGAATCCATGAAATGCACACTTTAGCCCCATTTTGAGAACTACGCCGAGACCTAAAGCACGATCAATGTAGAATTCAACAGCTGAGAGACGCGCGTCTTCCTCTGCTCGTAAACAAATCTCTTCTGGGTCATGTGTCCGAGCACCGGATCTGCGTCATATTCTCGCGCATGCGTCGTGGAGACACACACGGAAGACAAGAACAAGCTGGATAAAGGTGTTATTTTGATTTTTTTTGCGCACAAAAACTATTGTCGTCGCATCGTAAAATTATTGTAGAGTCACTGTGGTGAGATGGACTTTGTAACGACGTTTTAAGTGCCTTTTATGGGTCTTGTGAGTGTGAATGTACTGAATGCCAATGGAGGCCTATCTGAAGCCTTTCTCAGCATCAGCTTTACACTAAAATATCTTCATTTGTATCTGAAGATGAACGGAGGTCTGACGGGTGTCCAACGACATGAGGGTGAGGAATTAATGACAGAATTTTCATTTTTGGGTGAACTAACCCTTTAATGGAGTTAACAGCATTATTAATGGAGTCTTCTTTAAAAACACTGAACTCTACTGTGTATATATAGTGTTGTGTCAGTAAGCAATATGTGCTAGTGTGTGATTTTGAGTTCTTGTTAGTCAGTCCTGCTGTGCAAATGTGAACACAGACTCGTGATGGCGTCCTATTTCGTCTCCATCAATAATTCATAACACTCAAATGTCATTTTCTGGGCAGTTGAGTTATGAATTTGGTAGGGTCTCAAGAAACAAATCTTGTTTTAAAGATGCATTCACGGGAAAACAAGTCCAGAAGTGTTTAGTTCCTGCTGGTGTTTCATAGCCTTCATCAGTTTCTGCGGTGAGATAGATGGAGTTCATCTGTCTGTATTGATTCTTCTTCTCTCCTTCGCTCTTGTATTTTGCCCTTGTCATCCTCAGAGGTTTGGCGGTTCTGTGGCTTCTCTCATTAGGAGGTGTTTCTGGATCTCTCTAAAGGTCAGAGGGCATGTCGGCGTTTGTAATACAGTCTGAACTGAGCTCTAGTTACTTATTCATGACATGTGTCGACAGTTAAAGAGCGTACGATCCTCCGGGGGGAAGAAATGAGTTTTGTACTTCAGCAACCCAGTAATAAAGGCTTTACATAGATCTGACATAGATTTGCTTCTTACACTGGAGATTATTTCTGATATGTCCTCCTAAAGCTTCTTAATCAAGGATCCGACTTCCCTGCTTAAGAGAACAGCTTAGAATTGAATTTCCCTTTTCCTGTTCAGACAGATTTGTGCCGGTTTGGATGCTGGTATCAAAAAGCAAATGAAACCTCTGTCATCATTTGTGACCCTGGACCACAAAACCAGTCATAAGGGTCGGATTTAAATAAGCTTTCCATTGATGTATGGTTTGATTGGACAATGTTTGGTTGAGAGACAACTATTTGAAAATCTGAGGGGGGAAAAAAATTGAAATTTTGAGAAAATCACCTTTAAAGTTGTCCAAATGAAGTCCTTCGCAATGCATATTAATAATAATAATATGAATCTCTTGAATAAATGATCCAGTGACTCACTCATAAAGACTTCACTTGTTTCAATACTGGATGATTCAGTGTTTTGGAACAAATCTCTTGAATAAATGATTCAGTGACTCACTCATAAAGACTTCACTTGTTTCATTACTGGATGATTCAGTGTTTTGGATCAAATCTCTTGAATAAATGATTCAGTGACTCACTCATAAAGACTTATCTTGTTTCATTACTGGATGAATCAGCATTTTGGAACAAATCTCTTGAATGAATGATTCAATGACTCACTCATAAAGACTTCACTTGTTTCATTCCTGGATTAATCAGCATTTTGGAACAGATCTCTTGAGTGAATGATTCAATGACTCACTCCTAAAGACTTCACTTGTTTCATTACTAGATGAATCAGCATTTTGGAACAAATCTCTTGAATGAATGATTCAATGACTCACTCCTAAAGACTTCACTTGTTTCATTCCTGGATTAATCAGCATTTTGGAACAGATCTCTTGAGTGAATGATTCAATGACTCACTCCTAAAGACTTCACTTGTTTCATTACTAGATGAATCAGCATTTTGGAACAAATCTCTTGAATGAATGATTCAATGACTCACTCCTAAAGACTTCACTTGTTTCATTACTGAATGAATCAGTGTTTTGGAACGAATCTCTTGAAAGAATGATTCAATGACTCACTCATAAAGACTTCATATTTGAAAATCTGGAATCTGAGGGTGCAAGAAAATCTAAATATTGAGAAAATCTCCTTTAAAGTTGTTCAAATTAAGTCCTTACCAATGCATATTACTAATAATAATACATTTCTGATATATTTACGGTAGGAATATCTTCATGGAACATGATCTTAATATCCTAATGATTTTTGGCATAAAAGAAAAATGGATAATTTTGACCCATACGGTGTATTGTTTGCTATTGCCACAGATATACCAGTGAGATCAGGACTGGTTTTGTGCTCCAGGGTCACAAATATGAACAAAAACTGGTTGAAACAGTCAAAATATCATACAAGTTTGGAGTGAATGATAACAGAAATGTCATTTTTGGTTGAACTATGTCTCATCTGAAGTGTTCCTTGAAATGTGAGATCTGTCTTTATGTGTGGATCCTTATTATATAACATAATCATTTGAGCACATGTTCCATACGCACTCGCTGTTTCTTCTGACTCTAGAGATGCGGATACAGACGCGATGTGGTTTAGACACGTCAGTTCTGTCATCGAGCGTACAGATATAATCTCATCAGCATCTCAACATGACAGCGCTGGGATTATGAATCAGAGATGAGAATAAGTCATCACTCATTCAGTTTATTTGCTTTCCTCTGTTGGGTTGAAGAAATTAATCCTTTTATTCAGCAAGGATGCGTTTAATTAAACATTAAAGGCATTTATAATGTTATGAAAGATTTCTATTTCAAATAAATGCTGTTGTTTTGGCCTTTCTACTCATCAAAGAATCCTGAAAATAAAATGCATCACGGTTTTCACAAAAATATGAACTGTTTTCAACATTGATGTTTCTTGAACAGCAAATCAGCATTATAATGATTTCTGAAGGATCATGTGACACTGAAGAATCACTGAAGAATCTCTTGGACTCACTCATAAAGACTTCACTAGTTTCATTACTGGTTGAATCTGTGTTTTGGAACAAATCTCTTGAATGAATGATTCAGTGACTCACTCATAAAGACTTAACTTGTTTCATTACTGGATGAATCAGTCTTTTTGAACAAATCTCTTGAGTGAATGATTCAATGACTCACTTGTTTCATTACTGGATGAATCAGTCTTTTTGAACAAATCTCTTGAGTGAATGATTCAATGACTCACTCATAAAGACTTAACTTGTTTCATTACTGGATGAATCAGTCTTTTTGAACAAATCTCTTGAGTGAATGATTCAATGACTCACTCATAAAGACTTAACTTGTTTCACTACTGGATGAATCAGTGTTTTGGAACAAATCTCTTGAATGAATGATTCAGTGACTCTCTCATAAAGACTTCACTTGTTTCATTACTGGATGATTCAGTGTTTTAGAACAAATCTCTTGAATGAATGATTCAGTGACTCTCTCTCATAAAGACTTCACTTGTTTCATTACTGGATGAATCAGTGTTTTAGAACAAATCTCATGACTTAATGATTCAATGACTCACTCATAAAGACTTCACTTGTTTCATTACTGGATGAATCAGTCTTTTTGAACACATCTCTTGAGTGAATGATTCAATGACTCACTCATAAAGACTTCACTTGTTTCATTACTGGATGATTCAGCGTTTTTGATCAAATCTCTTGAGTGAATGATTCAATGACTCACTCATAAAGACCACTTGTTTAATTTCTGGATGAATCAGTCTTTTTGAACACATCTCTTGAGTGAATGATTCAATGACTCACTCATAAAGACTTCACTTGTTTCATTACTGGATGATTCAGCGTTTTTGATCAAATCTCTTGAGTGAATGATTCAACGACTCACTCATAAATGACTGCACATATGCATTATTGTAAAACAGAAATAATGATACTGTGCGGTTGTAAAGACTGTTTGTCAGCGACTCTCTCTGGATCGGAACGCAGATCTGAATGTTCGCTGTGATCGTACTCATCAAAGTTTTAATACGATCGCGTAGATTTTTAAATCGAGATCCAATCTTTAAACGATTAATTGAGCAGCTCTACTAGACTTTTCCGATGTCCTCTTTAATCTAAACACATCTCGTTACTGGAGCAGAATGGGTTGCAAATGCCATATTCTTATTGAGATGGAAGAGACCTTCACCCATCACATTTGTGATGGTCTGTTTTCTCATTCTTTCTGCTTCACTCGCTTATTTGTCCTTCTTGGAGGATGTTCAATTACGGGACAGATAGAGAGAGAGAGAGAGAGATGCTGTATTGTTGTTTTCCGCATCACAGATGCTGAGGGTCAGAGTGGATCGAGCCGGAAATAAGCTGTCAACAGCTTTCACCTGTCCACTGATTGATCTCTCCATCAGTTTCTCTCTCAATGCTCATTTCACATCACAATGATCTCTCGTTCTCCCCTTGGCTCGCCTCCATCTGTCTCTCCTCATCATCTTTTATTATCTCTTCATATGAGAGAAGAGACATACACTTCATGCCTACTAATGACCGGGATTGAGAAAACAGATCTGTCTGAAAATATACGTCTGATAATTCTGAGTAAAAAAACTGTTTCTACATCAAATTTCAGTGTAGCTAACTAGATTGTGTTCTTTTTGCACACTATTTAGGGTTCTTGAGTTCAGATTGGAACCCTTTGGAGAACCCGTAGGCACTTTTATTAATGCATTTTATTGGTGCATCTGCTAGATCATCCGGTGAAGCTCATCTTTGCATTGGTGTATCTTGAACTCTGCCATAGAAACTAGCGAGTATAAACCTTAAAAACTACTTAGTAATCAATAAAAAATTAATTCACACCTGTGTGTTATTACGCTGTACCCACATTGGACCAGAGGTTGATTCCTATGCTGGCGCCATCTTCTGGTCAGACGTGGGAATTCATTCGAATGATTCAGTGACTCACTCATAAGGACTTCACTTGTTTCATTACTGGATGAATCAGTGTGTTTGAACAAATCTCTTGAATGAATGATTCAACGACTCACTCATAAAGGCTTCACTTGTTTCATTACTGGATGATTCAGTGTTTTGGAACAAATCTCTTGAATGAATGATTCAATGACTCACTCATAAAGACTTCACTTGTTTCATTACTGGATGATTCAGTGTTTTGGAACCAATCTCTTGAATGAATGATTCAATGACTCACTCATAAAGACTTCACTTGTTTCATTTCTGGAGGAATCAGTGTTTTGAATGAATCTCTTTGAATGAATGATTCAATGACTCTCTCATAAAGACTTTACTTTTTTCATTACTGGATGAATCAGTGTTTTTGCACGGATCTCTTGAATGAATGATTCAATGATTCACTGATAAAGACTTCACTTGTTTAATTCCTGGATGATTCAGTGTTTTGGAACGAATCTCTTGAATGAATGATTCAATGACTCACTCATAAAGACTTCACTTGTTTCATTTCTGGAGGAATCAGTGTTTTGAATGAATCTCTTTGAATGAATGATTCAATGACTCACTCATAAAGACTTCACTTGTTTCATTTCTGGAGGAATCAGTGTTTTGGAACGAATCTCTTGAGTCAATGATTCAATGACTAACTCATAAAGACTTCACTTGTTTCATTACTGGATGAATCAGTGTGTTTGAACAAATCTCTTGAATGAATGATTCAACGACTCACTCATAAAGGCTTCACTTGTTTCATTACTGGATGATTCAGTGTTTTGGAACAAATCTCTTGAATGAATGATTCAATGACTCACTCATAAAGACTTCACTTGTTTCATTACTGGATGATTCAGTGTTTTGGAACCAATCTCTTGAATGAATGATTCAATGACTCACTCATAAAGATTTCACTTGTTTCATTTCTGGAGGAATCAGTGTTTTGAATGAATCTCTTTGAATGAATGATTCAATGACTCTCTCATAAAGACTTTACTTTTTTCATTACTGGATGAATCAGTGTTTTTGCACGGATCTCTTGAATGAATGATTCAATGATTCACTGATAAAGACTTCACTTGTTTAATTCCTGGATGATTCAGTGTTTTGGAACGAATCTCTTGAATGAATGATTCAATGACTCACTCATAAAGACTTCACTTGTTTCATTTCTGGAGGAATCAGTGTTTTGAATGAATCTCTTTGAATGAATGATTCAATGACTCACTCATAAAGACTTCACTTGTTTCATTTCTGGAGGAATCAGTGTTTTGGAACGAATCTCTTGAGTCAATGATTCAATGACTAACTCATAAAGACTTCACTTGTTTCATTACTGGATGAATCAGTGTTTTTGAACAAATCTCTTGAATGAATGATTCAATGACTCACTCATAAATACTTCACTTGTTTCATTACTGGATGAATCAGTGTTTTTGAACAAATCTCTTGAATAAATGATTCAATGGCTGTCACAGTGCATTATGGGTATTCTCTAGCCGTTGAGCATACATTGCTTGTACACTCGTTATTGCGGTGCATTGTGGGATTGAATGGGTGCACTCAGGCTGCATTTATTTGATCAAAAATACAGTAAAAATATGACGTGAATATATAATAAAGTGTCATTTATTCCTGTGATCAAAGCTGAATTTATCATCATTACTCCAGTCTTCAGTGTCACATGATCCTTCACTAATCATTCTGATGTGATGATGTGCTGCTTCATATTTTTGTGGAAACTGTGAAACATGACAATTCATTGTTTTGCCATAGGTTTAGCTGTAGATGTATGATCTGTGAACTGTAGAGTCTTTCTCACAGCACCATCGTCACGTTGGGCTTTTGTCAGATACTCTGGTCGGCTGTCCTTGAACTTCCTGTCAGACGCGCTACAAAATATTCCTGCTGTTGCCGTGGATACACAGAGACGGCCGTCTGCACCAGCAGTTCACTATGAGACATCGACACCCTCCATGTAATCCAATCCTGGACTGAAAACAGTCGATTACGCATCATGTCTGTAGAGCGCAGCTGTATTTTTCTCATTCATTTTCTCTAAAAGGATTTCAAATACGGTGTTGTAGGTTTATCTTGAAAGGTTTTGCTGCAAATCAATTTTCTTTATAGAGAAGAAGAACTTACGTGAAAGAATTCTGCATCACGGTTTCCACACAAATAACTGTTTTCAACACTGATAATAATCATAAATGTGTCTTGGGCAGCAAATCCTCATATTAGAATGATTTGTGAAGGATGATGTGACACTGAAGACTGGAGTAATGATGATATATTCAGCTTTGATCACAGGATATTAATTATATCGCAGCTGGCACAAAGAAGGCAAGATAAGTCAGCCAATAGGTGGCGCTGTGACTGATTTGATGTGGTGTGTGTGGTCAGAGTGAGGTGACAATCACACGTGCAAAGTTTGTTGTCAATATGCCAAAGCATTGCAGAGATACAGCCTCAAGAGTCATTTTGGCATCATCAACTTTGTTGATGCGGTATACAATCAGTGTTCGGGGAAACGCATTACAAGTAACTTGAGTTACGTAATAATATTACTTTTTCAAGTAACTAGTAAAGTAATGCATTACTTTTCAAATTTACAACAAAATATCTGAGTTACTTTTTGATTGTGGGCTAGTTTAGATTGTGTAGCCCGTTTCATTTGCGCTCGCCGTTGCAATCTGCCTGCCTCATCTTGTCAAGAATGCCTTTTTACTGTGATGGTGGTGATGGTAGGCTAAACGTTTAAACAACGCTTTTAAGTGTTTTATATGGATTTTATAAGCAAGACAAGTCAAGTGTTGATTTGAGAGGCTAAAGCGTTGGGTTAAGTTAAAGACTTCAAATTTGCTATGGTGTCAGTTCAGACTGTCCTCTATCTGTGTGCCAAATTTCATAACTTTCCCGCAAGCGTTTCTATGGGCTGCCATAGACTTCCAGAAAGGATGAAGAATAATAATATTAGGAACACCAATGGATATAATAGGACCCTAGGACTTTCGATGCTTGGCCACTAATTACATTGTACACCAGGTGAAAATTGTGCAAATAATATGCAAAAATCATTTATTTAATTATCATAATGAAGTCCCAAGTGTAGGTTTGGGGCGGAGCCTAATCATTCAGCCATGTCAATCATCATTATGAGCATAGATAAGCACTCCTCCTACATCCCTCCACCTCTTCTCTCATTCTCCCTCCTATAAGGGGTTGAGCTCGAGCCAAGCTTTCTTCGAGGACAGCAAGCCAAGTTTATTTACCGTTAACTTTTACCTATTAAGACTGGATGGGCAGTGGACTCGTGAACCCTAAATATGAGCACAAGTGAGGGCTGACTTAGCAAACAGCACTAATTATCTTCCCACCTGATGTGAAAAGCAGTGTGTGAAGTGCTGATGAAGATAATGACTGGGTTTCTGTTCTAAATCCAGATCTGAACCGCGGCGTGAGCGGAGACTGTACATGTAATCCGACCAATCGTAACTGAGCGTCACGCATGAGCTCTCCCACCGCCAAACCTGATTATCATGTTCCTCCTCGCTTATTCCCAACGATACGAACATGTGAACTCATGAACGTTTCATTAGAGGAGACTCTGCTGTAATTTGCACATTGTTGCTGTTCTACTTTGGTCTTCATCGTTTTTGTCTTTGTGAAGTCCCAGTGAGTCTGGCTGATCTTTATTTGTCTCGCTCTTGCCCCATTTCTGTTGTCCTCCGTGTCCCTCGCTCTCGCACACGTGCCATGTTCCTGCTGGGTTATGTATTTCTGAGATGATGGGCATCAGTCTTATATTAGTATCATTGATATCCCGAAGACAAACCTATACCAATGATCCTCCAGCTTGATAATTTATCATCTTTATTTATATTTATTCCTTGTGTTTGTGAGGTAGTGTTGTATTTTATTATTACATTATATTACTGTTGAAATGAAGACACTGGAGAAATGTGTTTATCTCGTTACATAGTTGAAACATTTGCCAACTGAGAAACATTCACCGATCAGGCATAACATAATGACCTGGCATAAAATTGTGTTGGTCCCCCTTTTTTCGGCACATCCCACAGATGCTCGATTGGATTGAGATCTGGGGGATTTGGAGGCCAAGTCAACGCCTCAAACTCGTTGTGCTCCTCAAACCATTCCTGAAGCATTTGTGCTTTGTGGCGGCGCATTATCTGCTGAAAGAACCACAGCCACCAGGGAATACCGTCTCCATGAAATGCTGGACATGGGCTCAACAATGCTTAGGTAGGTGGTGCGGGTCAAAGTAACATCCACATGGATGGAGGACCCAAGGTTTCCCCGCAGAACATTGCCCAAAGCATCACTGCCTCCGCCGCCACGCCTTCTTCCCATAGTGCACCTGGTGCCATGTGTTCCTCAGGTAAGCCACACACTCACACCCGGCCATCCACGTGATGTAGAAGAACAGGTGATCATCAGACCAGGCCTCCTTCTTCCATTGCTCCGTGGTCCAGTTCTGATGCTCATGTGCCACTGTTGGTGCTTTGGGCGGGGTCAGGGGTCAGCATGGGCACTGGTCTGCGGCTATGCCGCCCCATACGCAACAAACTGAGATGCTCTGTGTATTCTGACACCTTTCTATCAGAACCAGCATTAACTTCTTGAGCAGTTTGAGCTCCAGTAGCTCGTCTGTTTGATCGGACCACACGGGCATCAATGAGCCGCCCATGACCCTGTGGCCGGTTCTCCACTGTTCCTTCCTTGGAGCACTTTTGATAGAGACTGACCACTGCAGACCCCATATGTAATGTATATATTGCCTTCTAAACAATCATAGAAAGTCAGTGGAGAAAAGCCACGCCCCCCTCGTGACAGGATTGGTTAGAATTCCAAAACTAGGCCCTAGCCCGACAGCTCATCAAAATGATCAGCCCGAGTCCAACTGGAGACGTGTTTTTTTTATTACACATTAGTTGCAGCCATTAAAATAGTTCAGTTTTTAATGTCGAAGTAGTTATATTTCGTTTTGTTTCTTTATTAAGTTAATTTAGAAAAATGTTTGAAGCATTTTTTTGTTTGTTAAATTAAAGTTTTTGTTCTTTAAAGGGATGACCAAGCGGCCAGCGGCCTCTCAAATCAACACTTGACTTGTCTTGCTTATAAAAACACTTAAAGCATCGTTTAAACGTTTAGCCTACCATCACCACCATCACAGTAAAAAGGCATTCTTGACAAGATGAGGCTGGCAGATCGCAACGAAACGGGCTACACAATCTAAACAAATAAAAATAAAAAAACACATGCAGGTTGTCTTGCCTTACACCTCTCCGCGAAATGAATATAAATCCGATCTTCAATTCCCGCGCTTTATGCACATTTAACGGAGTCAACGAAAGCAACCGATATGAGCTTTTTATTCATCAGCTCATTTCAACATCAAAGACCGCATTATGAGAACGAGCGACCAAAACACTGGTGAGAGCCTTTAGTCTCATTAGTTTTAATGAAGATGGTTGTGCTTTTGAGCTTATTTTCAGTTTCACTTGTGGCAGTTTGCGTGTTGGCTTGCTTTACTAATTTGCGGCGATGCGTGTTGCATAGTGATATCATGGTCTCATGTTGTTTCCACCAGCGCAGCACATCTCATTGTTTCTTTTAATTATTGAATGTCTAAAATATAAAATGAAGGAGAAGCCTAAAAAGGCCCGAAGCCCGGCCCGCGTTTAAGGTATGACGGGAAAATTGCCCCGAAGCCCGGCCCTAGGGGCGTAAAAAAGTCGGGACCCATCGGGCTCGGGCAGAAATGCAGGGCTCTAGGATTTGTCCCGTGTTTGACGCAGTAGGAAACAGCGTTTTTGAGTCTTTGTTTCACTTCAGTTTTAAAGAGAAAATACTCTGCAATGTTGTTGACTGATGAATTTGCACATTGTTTGTCTTAAAGCACCTTAAACGCAGCCTCTCTCAGCTCATTCTCTCACACCTCTCACCCACATACATCGTAAACTAGTTCAATATCCCATTAAAAACACAGTAATATACAGCAATGGGAGTAGAAGGAGGAAAGACGACTCATTTCCTCTACTTTCTCTCAGATTGCTTCTGCTCCTGCCGCCACTGCTTTCTTCTCGCTCATTGATTTCCTCCTCCATCTTCTCTCTCTATTCATCTGTCTAACCCATTGGAGATTTGTGTGTTTAGCTGTTTTGTATCACTTGACTTTACACGTTTGAGTTTTAAGGTTGAAAATGGATACCGGCGGCACCGCTTGCGTTTTACGATCCTGGACGTGGAATCAATCGAGCGTAATTTTCAATTATCAGCAGGCCTGTGTGATACGAGCACGGGCTCCGTTCCAAACCTGGGCAAGCTGACTACCTAGACGGCATTTTGAGACTCGATATGAAGGCTGTTTCAAACAGTGGGTGGTAAATGTATTCTGCCTTTTAAGGTCAGATTCTAGGGCAGCGCCGCGAACACACACAATGCAGAAATAGCACTGCGCTCCGTCTCCATCGGCGGACGGTTTGGGTTTGAAATGGAGCTGAAGTGCTACTCGTTTGCAGACACTTCCAGTGCAATCGTCTGGTGCGCCTGGATCTAATCTCGCTCTGATGAAGATGCGTGTCGGAGAAATCTGGGGGGAATCAAAACGCACTTCTCTTTTTGGATTTTGCATTTATTCATCCCTCTCACTCTGACTCGCTCCCTCTGTTCACAGCTCTTGTTTACAAACTTTGTTCTTCAAAGTATGCTAATGGATGATGTGGCCCAGATCTGTGTGTGTGAGAGTGTGTGAAAGGAGAGACATCTGGCCTGTGAGGATGAGTGTGTTTGGACTCATTATGTTGAAGTGGGGGCCGAAGCCTCAACCCTCCTATTCCATAGAAATCAGTCACTTTATGCAATACTCAATATACACCGATCAGGCATAACATTATGATCTAATATTGTGTTGGTCCCCCTTTTACTGGCAAAACAGCCCTGACCCGTCGAGGCATGGACTCCTGAAGGTGTGCTGTGGTATCTGGCACCAAGATGTTAGCATCTGTTGGTGCTTTGGGCGATGGACAGGGGTCAGCATGGGCACCCTGACCGCCCCATACACAACAAACTGAGATGCTCTGTGTATTCTGACACCTTTCTATCAGAACCAGCATTAACTTCTTGAGCAGTTTGAGCTCCAGATCCGACCACACGGGCCAGCCTTCGCTCCACACGGGCATCAATGAGCCGCCCATGACCCTGTCGCCGGTTCTCCGCTGTTCCTTTATTTGTAGTTTCTTGAGTAAAAAACGGTGTACTAACTCACACAACCAATTCTTTATTTAGCATTGCATTGCAAACAAGCAGAGACGCTCCAAACTGTGTGGAGCACTTCATTCACGATAGAGATAGGCGGAGCTATGAGGTTTGACTGACAGTTTGAGGAGCCAGATCGCAAAGACCCGCCCCCTTTAGTTACTGTTGCTAGGCGCTCTCACACCACACACATGTTCTTACGTAGAGAAAACACATCGCGGAGCAAACACTGACAACACGCCGACAGACAGGACAGAGCAAGTTACTTTTGATATGAAACAAAGTCTCAACTTTTTTTAAAGAAATTTAAACAATAAATAGCGTTTTGTGTCTCTTTAATGTGTGGTGATCGCTGTAGCGCCTCAGTTAAAGCTGCTTGTGAACCGATTATCTCTTCTGTCTCTTCTAGTTCATTGATAAGCATGAAATAAACATGAATGAACACTAAAAGAAATGTTGTTTCAACCGTGGAAAGACGTCAGTACACACCGTTTCTCCAAGTTCAAGTCCACCGACGTTAATCTACGAACTCTCTTGACTGCTTTGTCGGACAAAACGGCAGATTCGGCGATGTGATTGGTCAGATCGCCTGTCAATCAAACTCGCAGCGAAGGGTGAATTGAGTTGTGAGGTTTAGTCACAAGCTCTTTTTAATACTTTTCATTGGTTAGATACACTCACCTAAAGGATTATTAGGAACACTAATACTGTGTTTGACCCCCTTTCGCCTTCAGAACTGCCTTAATTCTACGTGGCATTGATTCAACAAGGTGCTGAAAGCATTCTTTAGAAATGTTGGCCCATATTGATAGGAGAGCATCTTGCAGTTGATGGAGATTTATGGGATGCACATCCAGGGCACGAAGCTCCCGTTCCACCACATCCCAAAGATGCTCTATTGGGTTGAGATCTGGTGACTGTGGCGGCCATTTTAGTCCAGTGAACTCATTGTCATGTTCAAGAAACCAGTTTGAAATTGGAGCTTTGTGACGGTGCATTATCCTGCTGGAAGTAGCCATCAGACGATGGGGACATGGTGCTCATAAAGGGATGGACATGGTCAGAAACAATGCTCAGGTAGGCCGTGGCATTTAAACCATGCCCAATTGGCACTAAGGGCCCTAAAGTGTGCCAAGAAAACATCCCCCACACCATTACACCACCACCACCGGCCTGCACAGTGGTAACAAGGCATGATGGATCCATGTTCTCATTCTGTTTACGCCAAATTCAGAACAGAAATCCAGACTCATCAGACCAGGCAACATTTTTCCAGTCTTCAACTGTCCAATTTTGGTGAGCTCGTGCAAATTGTCGCCTCTTTTTCCTATTTGTAGTGGAGATGAGTGGTACCCGGTGGGGTCTTCTGCTGTTGTAGCCCATCCGCCTCAAGGTTGTGTGTGTTGTGGCTTCACAAATGCTTTGCTGCATACCTCGGTTGTAACGAGTGGTTATTTCAGTCAAAGTTGCTCTTCTATCAGCTTGAATCAGTCGGCCCATTCTCCTCTGACCTCTAGCATCAACAAGGCATTTTCACCCACAGGACTGCCGCATACTGGATGTGTTTCCCTTTTCACACCATTCTTTGTAAACCCTAGAAATGGTTGTGCGTGAAAATCCCAGTAACTGAGCAGATTGTGAAATACTCAGACCGGCCCGTCTGGCACCAACAACCATGCCACGCTCAAAATTTCTTAAATCCCCTTTCTTTCCCATTCTGACATTCAGTGTGGAGTTCAGGAGATTGTCTTGACCAGGACCACAACCCTAAATGCATTGAAGCAACTGCCATGTGATTGGTTGATTAGATAATTGCATTAATGAGAAATTGAACAGGTGTTCCTAATAATCCTTTAGGTGAGTGTATTTGCAAAACCCACAGACAGACATAAAGGGTAGGGCAGCGCAGGGCACAACCTAAAGTGGGGTTAGCTGTAACACACATGTTTTAACCCTTTTCACACATGCCAGAATGACCAAACTTACTGTATTTACTAGTTGCCATATCAACATTATTTAGAGAAAAAATTGTGCCAAAATTAAAAAATCTCTTGAAGATATTACTGAATGTATTTAACCATAGCAAAAGTAAATTTCTTGCTTAAGTTTAGTTTTCATCTCTGTTTTTTGTGTACATTTAAAATAAGATAAATCCATTATTATTTTAATCTCATATCTGTTATTTAACAGTTGAGATGTTCTTTAATGCTGATCTAACCAGCGAAAGACACAGATGGGGTGTGTGTTAACACTGCGTTACAATGAGCCTTTATTAGAAATATCCCATTATATTCTATACTTTTATTAATTATTTTGAGAAACCATGAGAAAAGGGTGAATAATGACTGAGAGTCAATGTTAAGAAATTATGAATTATTATTATGTTTTGAACTATGCTGTGTTTAGCGATGTGTTTGTAGTCAAACTAAATAATGCTTATATTTTCTAATGATTAAAAAAATTTCATTATTTGATTTTAAAAAGTTAATAATTGTATTTTGTTGCCAAAATATTTTAGTTAGTCTTGTATATTTTTTTGAATATATCAGAGAACATTTTAAGCTGTTATTTGGTCGTGTTACATTGTGCCCCTCACATGTTATAATATACCCCACCTATGGGGCATGTTGTCACATTTCACTTCCATTCTTTCGGGGTAAATCAAGAAAAAAGTAAACACTGAATTAATGAAGCAAAACCACATAATTGTACTAGACATGTGGGAAATTAATGTAGGAAAAAAAAACCCTCTAAATACTCACATCGTTGTCGTGTAAACACACGCTAAGTATATGTATTCTCACCAAAACGTCTTTTTCCTAAAGTAAATGTGATTTACATGTATCTCAGGATCTTTACCCTGCTCACACACATTAATGCGAGTGTTAAAACAGCTTTAGCGCTGTATTTCTTTAACACTGGTGATTTTATTGGCTCTCTTTACAGCAGCACAGCTGCGTTTTCTTATTGATTATCCTGTGAGACTGAAAGTAACAGAGCTCTAGAAACCCTCATATTACCTTCAGTATCATATTAAGTTTCAACGTGCAATTTAGGGTTGATATGTGACATTTTAAAGGTCGCATTTGACATTTTGAAAGCTTTGCGCAGTGGTATTATGCTGTATAATGATAGCATTCGTTAAAATCATGTAAAATCATGCATCCTCCCTCTAGTATAGAGGGTTTTCTACAAACCTGCTGATATCTTCACACATTGTGTGTGTGTGTGTGTGTGTGTGTGTGTGTGTGTGTGTGTGTGTGTGTGTGTGTGTGTGTGTGTGTGTGTGTGTGTGTGTGTGTGTGTGTGTGTGTGTGTCAGCAGGTGGAATTGATGTGCTGGGTCAATGTGTTGGGCGATATGATGAATGTTTGTTTGCAGAGCTCAGACTCTCTGGACCTGAAGCTGAAACAATTACCCTGCTATCTCAGAAAAATACACACTAGAAAGTCATATCAACAGAACGCCCTTTACCTTGCCCTGCCTAATGTGTGTGTGTGTGTGTGTGTCTGTGTGTGTGTGTGATTTTAGCAGAATAATCTACTTTAGCAGGGACCGTGTGGGCTCTGAGGCGGTATATGATGCTTCCCGTCCTCTTTTCAGGAAGGTTACGCAGCTTGAGATCCAATTCCTTTCGCTGTTGGCATGACTGAAGAGACTCATGGGTAAATTTACCAAACGCTGGGTCTTATTCACACACAACCCGCTGTGCAACTTAACCAGGCCAGTGTTATTAGTTCACAGCAAACACACCATCTTGTGTAAGAATGCAAAAGGTTTCTTAAGTTATGATTTACATTGTTTTATTTCAGACGGAGGTTTGCATATTTTCTAGTGATTGTGAGTAATGCATCAAATGATGATCAAATAATCATAATCATATATATTTAGGCATTAGGGATAGCCATATTTATTAAGTTTAACGCTTGTAATTTGAATCCATGAATATTAGTTTTGTTCTGTAAAATAATAATAATAATCAAATTGTTATTGTTGTTATTGTTTATTTTTATTATTGAATTTATATTAGTATTAGTAAATAGTATTAATATTGTTAGTATTATTAATAGTATTGTTGCAATAATAATGTCTATTTTTTAATAATTAATAATAAAATAACAACAATAATAATAAGTATTAATAATATTATATAGTCATATTGAAGTATTATTATTATTATTATAATACAATTTATTTGACAATAAAATTGTATAATTGCAATAGTAATATGTCTTGTTTGTTTAATATTTATGATTTAAATGATAAAATAATTATTTTATTTTATAATTATTTATTTAATATTAATTTTGTATAATGTAAAGAATTCAATGAAAATAATTATAGTAATTTGTATTTGTTAATTAATATTGTTAATAATAATACTTAGTATTATTAATAAATAAAAATAGTGAGTACAATTATTAGTTTTATTTTTGTATAGTAATGGTGAATTATTAATTATTTGTATTATTTTTAATAAATACCTGTTTTCTATTTTACAGTAAAATAGTATTATTGCAATATTAATCATTTTAATTTGATATATTTTTTTTTAAATAAAGTAAATAATACAATGAAAATAATAATAATGAAAATAATAATAATTATAATTGATGTTGTTATTGTTTAATTTTACTCATTTAAATAAAATAATAACCATTTTTATTATTATTATTAGTTATAATTATTAGTAATACTATGAATAATTAATTAATACTTATTATTATAAATAAATAAAAATAGTGAATACAATTATTACTTCCAATTATTATTATATACAATTTTTTGTATTATTATTGTATAGTAATAGTGAATTATTAATTACTATTATTATAATTATTATTATTAATACATTCCTGTTTTCTATTTAACAGTGAAATAGTATTATTGCAATAGTAATAATTTTAATTTAATATACATTTTTTAAATAATGTAAATAATGAAAATAATAAAAAAATTATAATGTTAATTAATATTGTTAATGATAATTCTTATTATTATAAATAAATATTTGTTTAATAAAATTATTATAACCAATTATTATATAAAATTATTAGTATTTTTATTGTATAGTAATAGTGAATTATTATAACTTATTATTATTATTATTAATACTAATAAATACCTGTTTTCTATTTGACAGTAAAATAGTATTATTGCAATAGTAATAATTTTAATTTAATATACATTTTTTAAATAATGTAAATAATACAATGAAAATAACAATAATTATAATAATAATAATTATAATTGATGTTGTTATTGTTTAATTTGACTAATTTAAATAAAATAAAAAACATTTTTTATTATTATTATTATTATTAGTTATAATTATTAGTAATACTATGAATAGTTAATGAATACTTATTATTATAAATAAATAAAAATAGTGAATACAATTATTACTTCCAATTATTATTATATACAATTTGTATTATTATTATTGTATAGTAATAGTGAATTATTAATTACTATTATTATAATTATAATTATTAATAAATACCTGTTTTCTATTTAACAGTGAAATAATAATAATTTTAATTTAATATACGTTTTTTAAATAATGTAATACAATGAAAATAATAATAATAATAGTCATATTGTGTTTGTTAATTAATATTGTTAATGATAATTCTTACTATTATGAATAAATATTTGTTTAATAAAATTATTATTACCAATTATTATATCAAATTATTAGTATTTTTATTGTATAGTAATAGTGAATTATTATAACTTATTATTATTATTAATAATATACATTTTGTATAATGTAAATAATACAATGAAAATAATAATAATAGTCATATTGTAGTTTATCCTGTGATGTCTTTTATTCAGTTCAGTCTCTGATTAATTTTGACACATTTCTTCTGAACTTTATGATTCGTTTGCCGAGTGTTAGACGTACTCTTTGCTCTTTTAAATGCACGAGGTGTTGCTGACTCCCAATTTTTGTCTCCTCTGAGCCGTAGGAAAAAACAGTCCTGAAGGGAAAAAGTGAACAATCCCTTCCTCCATAACTCCATCAGCTGTGGAGAATGGGATGGAGGATTATTCTGCTTAAAGAACAACTTCCTCCCGTCCTCACATAATGACGCAGAGGTTATTTCAGGTTCTGTGGATGAGAAACTTCCAGAAGCCGTTTTTGTGTCCTAGAGCTAAAGAGAGCCCTTAACAGAAGAGCTTGTTCACTTCACTCTCTTTAAGAAAGGCAATAAAGCCTAAAATCATCCAGAGGAGGACAGCGCGCTCCAATATCGGGGTCTTTTATTCGCTTCATTCTGTCAGATCGACCCGTCTTTAAAGGCCACGCCACTGAAATCAACCCGATGCGGTTTCGCCCGAGTAAACTCTTCACACTCTTCAGAGTCAATGGCAGAAGTCTTGAGCCTGAGATGAAACTGTAATGGCGTTTATAAAGAGAGATGGTGCAGTTAACTGGAGGTATTGAGGGTCTTATACAGTTACGGACAGTAGAGCGTCCCCGGGGCCAAAGTGGAGGTTCGTCTCACAGAGATCAATCTGATGCTCTCCTGGGCACTTTTTATCTTCATTATTTATTTACAGAATGTTTTCATCAGCCTAAACAATAGCTGTGTTTCAAAATATATATATATATATTAGGGCATCCATGAATATTAGTACTGTAAATGTACTTTTGTTCTGCAAAATAATAATATTTGCATTGTTGTGTCTTTTTCTTATTTATTATATTCATTATTGTAGTTATTATTAAACATGTGTTTTTATTTGACATCACAATAGTATTATTGCCATAGTAATGTCTTTATTTTTAAATGTTTTAAATAATTTGAATAATAAAATACAAGAACAACAATTATTATTATTATTATTATTAGTAGTAGTATTATATACACTCACCTAAAGGATTATTAGGCACATTAATACTGTGTTTGACCCCCTTTCGCCTTCAGAACTGCCTTAATTCTACGTGGCATTGATTCAACAAGGTGCTGAAAGCATTCTTTAGAAATGTTGGCCCATATTGATAGGAAAGCATCTTGCAAATATATATATATATATGACAAAAGCTTGAGCTGACAGTAGAGTAGCTTGAGATAGGACACAGGAAATGTATAGATATTTAACAATATCTGTAAAACGTTCATCAACCAAAAAGTTTTAATGGGTGAAATATTAATATTATTACTGAGTTAGAACTCTATTCTTATTTAAATTTAATAAGTGCTCTATTTAGATCACCACAGGTAAAACCACACTACAAAACATGCTTTTCTGACTTGGTATTTCTCTTTTTTCCAGTCCAAATATCTAAAAATTCTTAAATCAAGATGCTTTTACTAAGGAAAATTACATTTTTTTTCTTGATTCCTGGGGGAAAAAATCTAAATGAATTGAGTTTTTGCTTGAAACAAACTAAATTATCTGCCAATGGATTAGAAAAAGAATCTTCCAAAATCTTCCTTAAAGATTACAAACAGAAACATAATTTTTCTTACCCCATTTGCAGATATATTTGCTTGTTTTAAACAAAAACTCACTTCAATTTAATTACATTTTCCAGAAAACTAGAAAAAATATCTAATGTCATTTAACTTATCTCGTAACATCTTGATTTAAGAATTTTTTGATATATTTAGACTAGAAACAGGACAAAAATACTAAATGACAGCATTTTTTGCAGTGCACACAAGGCAAAAAGTAAAAAATACATAAAAAAATAAAAATAAATAAAAGAATTCACAAAACTGCAAGTTTATGACAAAAAATAGTCTACAATTTGGCCTTTATTACTCATTTAATACATGTCTACATTACAAATTAAATAAAATTAGATATTAACCTACATTTCTGACAAATGACCATGGTTACAGGTAGTGTTACCACAGAAAATCCATGATAAATTCGAAATGCGAATTGTTGTTTGAAAAGTATTTTGAATGGGCTCAGCTGATTTGCACGTTAGTGTTGTTGATTTAGTCAGCGCTGTTTAACTGGATTTAAATTAAATCAAATCACAGAGAGATTCGCAGCTCGTACCGGAGACCTCTACACCGAACTCAAATGCTTCTCATTGGCTGTTTAGAGGTCATGTGATCGAGACTCTCAGCAGGTAAAAACATTTGTTCAGAGTCAGAGCTTGTGAGTTGCACAGAGCAGAAGTGGCGCTGTTTCGTTCCGCTTTGGCGCTGTTTCCCTGGCCTAAAATCTAGTACTGCCACCTTGCGGTGACATTGTGAAACTGCATGATTTGTAAACGATCCGTTGCGGGCCACATATAATATATTTTAGTAGGCCGTTTGAAATTCATCCCCGGGCCGCATTTGGCCCGCGGGCTTGACTTTGGACACCCCTGCCCCACACCATTACACCACCACCACCGGCCTGCACAGTGGTAACAAGGCATGATGGATCCATGTTCTCATTCTGTTTACGCCAAATTCTGACTCTACCATCTGAATGTCTCAACAGAAATCCAGACTCATCAGACCAGGCAACATTTTTCCAGTCTTCAACTGTCCAATTTTGATGAGCTTGTGCAAATTGTAGCCTCTTTTTCCTCTTTGTAGTGGAGATGAGTGGTACCCGGTGGGGTCTTCTGCTGTTGTAGCTCATCCGCCTCAAGGTTGTGTGTGTTGTGGCTTCACAAATGCTTTGCTGCAGACCTCGGTTGTAACGAGTGGTTATTTCAGTCAAAGTTGCTCTTCTATCAGCTTGAATCAGTCGGCCCATTCTCCTCTGACCTCTAGCATCAACAAGGCATTTTCTCCCACAGGACTGCCGCATACTGGATGTGTTTCCCTTTTCGCACCATTCTTTGTAAACCCTAGAAATGGTTGTGCGTGAAAATCCCCGTAACTGAGCAGATTGTGAAATACTCCAACAACCAACAACCATGCCACGCTCAAAATTGCTTAAATCTCCTTTCTTTCCCATTCCGACATTCAGTGTGGAGTTCAGGAGATTGTCTTGAGCAGGACCACACCCCTAAATGCATTGAAGCAACTGCCATGTGATTGGTTGATTAGATAATTGCATTAATGAGAAATTGAACAGGTGTTCCTAATAATCCTTTAGGTGAGTGTATGTAACGGAGGCCAGCTAGTAGTCGCTGTGCGAGTAAACCTCACTCCTCTGATCTCAAGAGATGCTCTAGTGACTGACACTAGATGTTGCAGCCTTTAGCCTCATTGTTAGAGCGTCCGACTCTCATGCTGGTGGACCCGGGTTCGAGCCCTGCTTGGAGCGGGTGGTTCGAACAGGAGGGTCCTTCGGATGAGATGTTAAATCGAGGTCCTGACTCTCTGTGGTCATTAAAAATCCCAGGATGTCCTTCGGAAAAAGAGTAGGGGTGTAACCCCGGCATCCTGGCCAAATTTGCCCATTGGCCTCTGTCCATCATGGCCTCCTAATCATCCCCTATACTGATTGTCTCTTCTCTATACCAATCAGCTGGTGTGTGGTGGCTGTTCTGGCGCAAAATGGCTGCCGTCGCATCATCCCCCCTTCTATATGTAAAGCGCTTTGAGTGCCTAGAAAAGCGCTATATAAATGTAACAAATTAATTATTATTATTAAATTCGTTACAAATGTCAATAACATTCTTTTTAACTTCATATTCATATTCAAAAATGTATAGTTTCCACAGAAATATGAAGCGGAATTTTTTTTTTTCAACATTGATAATAATCATAAATGTTTGTGAGCATCAAATTATCATATTAGAACGATTTCTGAATGATCATGTGACACTGAAGATTATGAGGAGTAATGATGATAAATTCAGTTTGATCACAGGAATAAATTACACTTTACTAAACATTCACATAGAAAACATTTTTTTTAGACTGCAAAAATATTTTAAGATTTGATTGCATTTTCGGATCAAATAAATGCAGCCTTGGTGAGCACTTCAAAAACATTAGAAAATCTTTACAACCCCAAATCTTTGAATGGTATTATGTGTGTATATATAGTTCCTTTTCCGTTAGGATTCTTCTTTAATATGTGGCTGTCATATAGGCAGGATATTGGAGCAGAGCTATTTTTTCAGTGTGAAATTGTACAATCCTACTTAATGAAATCATTTCTAAAACGGATAGTGTTAGCTCCTGACATTTGCCCGGGGAAAACAGGAGTTAATAATGGATTATTAAAATAATGCCGGAAGAGTGTATGTTTCACAGTGAGAGGAAATCCGCTGAACGTAGAGAAAACTAAGCAAAGCAAAGGTGGTTTCAGATCTCTCGAGTTTCTCCGGGGAAATGGTTGTTAGCTCTACAGTTGATCCGTTCTGAGGTGAAACCAGTTAAAGAGCTTGAGGTCTGAGTGTGGATAACTAATCCCAGAAGCCACTACGAGCTCAGTCGATCCCGTCTGAAGAATTGATCGTCTTCTCTGTGCTGCTTCTTTCCATCTTTTCATTCTGCCATATCCTGCTCTATTCCTTCTTCCTTTCTCTTATTTGCATGTGTAATTCAGTTCTCCAGGGCTTCTATGTTCATCATCCACACCCTTGATCCATTTCAGCCTATTAATCAAACTTAATTTAAATGGATAGTTAACCCTAAAATTTAAATTCTATTTTCTAGTCCATTCCAAGTAAAGTCACCTTCATTAATAAAGCGTTTTAAAGCAGATCTACAGTGATAATAGGAAATTAATGCAACAAAGATTGTTTTGGCGGTACAGCAGCTCTAGAAGAAAGTCATTGTCCAGCTTAAGTACGTTTTTGTTTGATTAATTTCTGTTGTAAAAATCATTAGTTATTAATTTAGGGGCCGCTTACACAACACCGTTTTCAACTGAAAACAGAAAACATTTCATGCATTCTGGCCTAATGTTGTTGATTTAGATGATTTAAAAAGTTTAGACAATTCTTCCTCTCCTATAGTAATGAATGAATGGAATTTTTCCTCCGGGACACTACAATGCTCTGTCCGAAGTGATATTGTAGTAGACGGTTGCATAGTTATAGTTTTCTTTCTAATATTATCAATCTTGCAAGTAAAGAAGTTAATAAAGTTTAAAGACCTGTTACAAATCAAAGTCAGTCAGTCTACCGGCACCTTCTCCATTTTTCTTGTTGTTAAGGAAACGAGTCTTCTTACTCGCTTGTCATTGGTCAGCTGTCAAAAAGGCGCTTGGCGTAGGGTTTTTATCGGAAAAGTTTAACTTTTTTCAATTTGAAAAGATGCTCTGAGCTGCAGAAAAAGACGTTGGCATTGGCGTTTTAAAAAGCGCTCACCACTTTTTTGAAAACACGTTTTACCCCATAGGATTTTAATGTAAAACAGACGCTGACAGCTTCAAAAAAGATGTCAAGTGTGAACACGCCCTTACATCTTCTTTAAGTGCAAAGGAGCAACTGTGTCTAAAGTAGTTTCTGTTGCAACATCGAGTTCTTCTAAGCTATCTGGGATGCTGAGGAAATGCAACTGGTCTTAGATGAAACTCAGTCTTTAGTGGTAGAAGTGATAGTTCTACTGTATCAGTAACAGGGAGTCGGATTTCAAACCTATTTTCACATACTGTACGTTATTACAGCTTCTCTATTTCCAGTCTGTCCGAAAGGCACTGATTTCTACAAAGCCCCTCCTTCTGAAAATCTCAGAGTGCTCTGATTGGCCAGCTGACCCAGTGCGTTGTGATTGGCCGAACACCTCAGGCGTGTGTCAGAAATGTAACGCCCATTACCATGATCGTGAGCTTCTGCTTCCAAGGCTTCTAAAGCATTTGTAAACACAGTTAATAATAATGTTGTCGGTTTTACTGTATCAGTCGATGTGTTCTCTGTTGGATAGAATAAATCCTTGGTTGGTTTAAACCTGTAGAGTTAGTTTGAGGTAAACATCTTCTAATGGGAGTGTCTTGAAAGCATCTGCACACAATACCACTCGGCTATCTATTTACCCTTTTTCCATCTAGTTTCTGTATTTTGTGCATTTATTTTAGGCCAGACTACTCTGATTGTTGCGTAAACGCACAGTTAGTACCTAATAAGGTAACAGGTGTACCTAATAAAGTGGCCAGTGAGTGTATATTATTATAAGCATCTGCTAAATTAATAAATCCAAAGCTTTTTAAAGGAAACTGGGATTAGTCTTATTCATGCAAGTTATATAAAGAAGAGTATTATTAGACTACCTTGTTGTTTATCCTGGAAACAAACTGTAGGCACGAACAAAACAGAATAATATTGACCATTACAGGTCACTATCAACACCCACTTTGTTAAGAAAGCGGCTTCTGCTGTAGTCTTGACCTTTGCTGACCAGCCACCCACCATCTGATGCATATTGTACACTAGAGGGACGTTTACATTGACATTGATTTAATCCCGGAGGTCGGTGAGCTGAGTTAGTAGGCGGTTCAACTCGACCGCAGTATCCAGGTTATTTATTTCATGTGCAGGTTTCAGCTCAGTAAGTATTATTTCATGTGTAATATATTATTAATCTACAGTAGTTGAAAATACTAGTGTAGAGCGAGTTCATACTCAACTTATTCTTGACTGACGTTTGTCCCATGCTGACCTCGACCTGTAAAAGTTCAGTTCCACTGCAACTCTCCCGGTATCACAGGAAAAGGCTGATACTTGTAAAGAAGCTTGTGCTTTACCGGCAGTAATTTGACAGTCGCTACATTGTGCACTTAATTGCCTATTTTTGACTCAAAAGTAAGCATAATTTTTTTTGTTTTGTTGAACTGAGCAAAATATGTCAGCACAAATTACAATGAAGCTGAGACTATGGGAGTAAAACAAAACCATATCCAGCAGTATTTAATTATACTCGGGAGAGAGAGTTAGAAGCACACTGCTTATTCAGGAAAACATCTGTGCCACATTCCCCCTAAATAATCCTGCAGTGACTCAGTGACTTTAACAGTCAGCCATTGGCTCTTTTGTTCAGAAGGTGGGGCTTATTCCGCCATGTTGTGCATTGCACTTTCTCCCATTCATAGCAATATGAGTGCACCGTTTTTCTATAGCTAAAGCCTTTAAACTTGCCCATAATGCAACTCTTGCATAAGTATTATGCATGCATAATAATAATAATAGCATGCATAGTCAAAAATAATAGCATGCATAGTCAATAATAATAGCATGCATAATAATAATAATAAAAATAGCACATAATCAATAATACTAGCATGCATAATAATAATAGCACATAATCAATAATACTAACATGCATAATAATAATAATAATAATAGCACATAATCCATAATAATAGCATGCATAATAATAATAGCATGCATAATCAATAATACTAGCATGCATAATCAATAATAATAGCATGCATAATCAATAATAATAGCATGCATAATCAATAATACTAGCATCCATAATCAATAATAAAAGCATGCATAATAATAATAACATGCACAATCAATAATAATAGCATGCATAATAATAATAGCATGCATAATCATTAATACTAGCATGCATAATCAATAATACTAGCGTCCATAATCAATAATAATAGCATGCATAATAATAATAGCACATAATCAATAATAATAGCATGCATAATAATAATAGCACATAATCAATAATACTAGCATGTATAATCAATAATACTAGCATGCATAATCAATAATAATAGAATGCATAATCAATAATACTAGCATCCATAATCAATAATAATAGCACGCCTAATAATAATAATAGCATGCATAATCTATAATAATAGCATGCATAATAATAATAATATTAATAGCATGCATAATCAATAATAATGGCATAATAATCAATAATAATAGCATGCATAAGCAATAATAATAGCATAATAATAATAGCATGCATAATCAATAATAATAGCTTAATAATAATAATAATAATAATAATAGCATAATAATAATAATAGCATGCATATTCAATAATAATAGCATGCATATTCAATAATAATAGCATACATAATTTGATGAGAAATCGGATTGTATTTTATTTGTGGCTATTTCACATAAATGACTTATTTTAGTGATGCTGAAGTTAAGCTGGCTAGTTAATGTCTAGTTTCCAATCTGTATCTCAAGCTCCTTTGGACTTATTTTTATAGAAAAGGCACTTAAATATGATTTAGGAAGAGAGAAGTGTATAAATGAACACAGTGTGCTGTTATAGCCGCTGAAGATCCCTAACTCCGACTCGAGGGAGGAACTCAGAGACTGGTGGGGAGAATAAGGAGTGAAGTCGCTGATATTAGAGGCAGAGATTTAGCGAGTAATGAATTCAGTTATGACGCCTCCTGCTGCTCTGCCACCTGTTCAGCTCTACGCCGCTTCGTGACTTTACCCACAATCCACGGCGTGAGGAACGCCACCCTCCGTCGTCACATACTGGAAAACAAGCGGCTGTAACGCCTTTGGACACCCAGATCTGACCGGGTGATTATATTTTACACTCTACTTTCTATACATGTCTGTGGAAAAATAATATATTTAAGTCAGATTAATATGATTTGAGTTATGATTTATACCATCAAGAATACCTAAAAATGTAAACAAACAAATAAAACAATTATATAAATATGTTATTAAAAAATATAATTTTAGCTCTAAGAGACCAAATATTTCAAAAGTTGATCCAGGTAATTTTTTTTTATAAATATAATTTTTTTTATTTTTTGCACATAATTTCTAGCATAACCCACATTAACATATTTATATATTTTTTTATATCTATGAATTTGCATGAAGTCTGTTGGAGAATATTATGGACGTCAATAACATGCTTTTTAAGTAAAATACAGAAATTATTATCCAAAAATAATAAAAAAGTAAACATTTTGACATAATATTGTTACTATTACTATTGTAACATTATTAACATTACTTAATTAAATAAAATACAGAAAAATCTACAGTAATTAATTAAATACATAATCAAAAGATTAATCGATTATCAAAATAAATGTTAATGGAAGTCCTAATTTTTGAACATAATATTGTTATGTATATTGCACACAGTGTGTTGGAGAATATTATGGATGTGAATTACATGCTTTTTAATAAAATACAGAAATTATTATCCAAAAATAATTAAAAAAGTATTTTTTTTTTACATAATATTGTTATGTATATTGCACACAGTGTGTTGGAGAATATTATGGATGTGAATAACATGCTTTTTAATAAAATACAGAAATTATTATCCAAAAATAATAAAAAAGTAAAATTTTTGACATAATATTGTTACTATTACTATTGTTACTATTGCTTTTTTTAACAATAACATTATTAATATTACTTAATTAAATAAAATACAGAAAAATCTACAGTAATTAATTAAAAACATAATCAAAAGATAAATATTTATTTATAAATATTTAATAAAATACAGAAATTATTATCCAAAAATAATTAAAAAAGTAAAATTTTGAACATAATATTGTTATGTATATTGCACACAGTGTGTTGGAGAATATTATGGATGTCAATAACATGCTTTTTAATAAAATACAGAAATTATTATCCAAAAATTTTGAATATAATATTGTTATATATATATATATATATATTGCTCACAGTTTGTTTTTTTAACATGTTCTTAAATAAAATACAGAAATAATAGATTTTTATCTACAGTAACTAATCAAATAAATAACCAAAAGATGAATCGATTATTAAAATAAATTTGAATTAAAGTCCTAATTTTTGAACATAATATTGCACTCAATTTGCTGGAGAATATTGGGCTGTGGATGTTGAATAACATATTCTTCAATAAAATACAAACACATTAACATTTAACATATTGTTAGCTTCACAAAACAAACATATAAGCGTAAAGCTCTTTCTGCTGGAGTGAAGCCTCTCCTGTGCAAGTTTGCCGTGACAGTGATGAAGTGAAGTTGTTGAATTGAGTGTCCATTTTGAAATACGAGAGCATTAGTCTCTCAGGTTCTGGGATCTCATCCAGACGGAGATTCTCTCCCGTTCTCATTTTTTGTGGTGTATTGCCAACAGCCAATATGATTCAATCAAATCATGCAGACCTACATCCAGCAGAAGCTGCTGTCGTTTATTATACCAGTTCATTCAGGATTCTTTCACTGTGGATAGAAGTGACTGTCCGGTGTTCATGTGTCAATGGACTGTTATTCAATCACCTGAGCCGCTGAAGTATGGCGGTGTGTGTGTGTGTGTGTGTGTGTGTGTTAAACTCCTGTGTGTGTGCATCTGTTGGCTGATTTATGCATGTCGTCATGTCATATCTTCTCAAACACAGTGAGGTCTGAATGTCTTGTAATGTTTGTAGGAGAAGTTTGTGACTGAAGAACAAATGCTTCTGATTAGTTGTAATATCTTTAGTCTTTGATTTACCGGCACTTTCTGCATTGATTATACACTGCTCACATGTCTGGGGTTGCTAAGACTTCTTTCTTTATTATTTATTTTAGTCAAATTATGTATGTATTTAATTCAATATAATTTTATGTATTTATTTTATTACATTTATAATATTTATTGATTTTTAAAACTTATTTATGTCAATATTTTTCATTATTTATTTTAATATTATTTATTTATTTTTTAAAGGTCCCATTTTTCGTGTTTTTTTGAAGCTTTGATTGTGTTTACAGTGTGCAATATAACATGTGTTCATGTTTCATGTGTAAAAAAACACAGTATTTTTCACACAATTTACTGATCTGTATACTGCTGTTTTCACTGTCCTCAAAGCGGCCAGAGAATTTCCTCGTTCTATGAAGTCCCTCCTTCAGAAATACGTAACGAGTTCTGATTGGGCCAGCGGTTCCCGTGTTGTGATTGGACAGCAGCTTGGGGCACGTTGCCGGAAAGGTCGCGCCTCTTACCATAACGGGGAGATGAACGCGCTCAAACTACAGCCCCTGAAGGCCAAACCAAGGTGATTTGACTCCGGGATGAAAATAACAGCGTCTGGACGACATGGCGACAAACGCAACCGAACCGAACCGAACGCAACACTTCCTCTTCTCCACGAGGGAGCAACAAGACCACGCCCCCTTTTTTGCGTATTCTTGTGGGCGGAGTTTAGTCAACAAACTGTTCTACTGACGTCATTAAAGCAGGAAGTACCAGGATGTAGTCCTAACCAGCCGTTCGCTGTAGGCTTTGAAAGGAACTTCTGTTAAATAAAATATCTCGCTTGGCATTGAACTTCGAGCTTTATAATTTTACAGGTATTACATATGCTCTAACAGCAACATTACACACTAACTAAAGTTTGAAAAATGGGATCACGAAGAACAGGACCTTTAAAAATGTAATGATTTATTTTAATATTTGTTATGATTTATTTGAATATAATTTATTAACTTATTAATTTTAATATATCTTAATATTTATTTTTAATATAATTTATTTGCGTATTTGTTTTATTCTTTTTAATATATATTTTTACTTATTTTTTATATTTCATAATGTGTATTTTAATATTATTTATTTATTTTAATATTTTTATGATTTATTTTAAAATAATTTATTTGCTTATTTATTTGAATCCTTTTATTATTTATTTGAATATAATTTTTTTCTTATTCATTTTAATATATCTTAATGTTTATTTGAATATAATTTATTTGCTTATTTTTTTCTTTGTATTATTTATTTTAATATAATTTATTTACTCATTCATTTAAATTTTTCTTAATATTTATTTTAATATTATTTACTTATTTATTTTAATATTTCTTAATGTGTATTTTAATAGAATTTATTTATTTAAATATTTGTATGATTTATTTTAAAATAATTAATTTGCTTATATATTTGAATCTTTTATTATTTATTTTAATATAATTTATGAACTTATTAACTTAAATATATCTTAATATTTATTTTAATAAAAAAATTTACTAATTCATTTGAATATTTCTTAATATTTATTTTAAGAATTTTTTTACTTATTTATTTTAAGATTTCTTAATGTGTGTTTTAATAGAATTTATTTATTTTAATATTTTTATGATTTATTTTAAAATAATTTATTAGCTTATTTATTTTATTATTTTTATTATTTATTTTAATATAATTTATTTACTCATTCATTTAAATATTTCTTAATATTTATTTTAATATTTTTACTTATTTATTTTAATATTTCTTAATGTGTATTTTAATAGAATTTATTTATTTAAATATTTGTATGATTTATTTTAAAATAATTTATTTGCTTATTTATTAGAATTTTGTATTATTTATTTTAATATAATTTATGAACTTATTAACTTAAATATATCTTAATATTTATTTTAATTAAAAAAAATTCTAATTCATTTTAATATTTCTTAATATTTATTTTATGATTTTTTTACTCATTTATTTTAAGATTTCTTAATGTGTATTTTAATAGAATTTATTTATTTTATTATAATTTTATGATTTATTTTAAAATAATTTATTTACTTTTTTATTTTATTCTTTTTATTATTTATTTTAATATAATTTATTTACTCATTATTTTTAATATTTATTTTAATATAAAAAATGTACTTATTTATTTTAATATAATTTATTTACTTATCAATTTAAATATATTTCTTAATATTTATTTTAATATAATTTATTTTAATATTTTTTGTTTAGACAAAATCTCTTCTGCTCACCAAAAGCTGCATTTATTTGATCCAAAAATACAGTAAACACAGTAAAAATATGAAATATTATTCCAGTGTAGATCATCAATGTGAATATATAATAAAGTGTAATTTATATCCTGTGATCAAAGCTGAATTTATTCAGTCTTCAGTGTCACATGACCCTTCACTGATCATTCTCATATGAGGATCTGATGCTCAGGAAACATTTATGATGTTGTTGATGCTGAACACAATGTGTGTGTGTGTGTGTGTCAGGCCATGTACGATGGGGCGAGGGTTCCCTCCCCTGAGGACGTCTCTAACGGGGCCCGGCTCCAGGAGCCTCAGGAGGGAGAGCCGGAGCCGGAGCCGGTGCTGGTGAAGAAGGCCCAGAGGGAGATCCTGGACCATGAGAGGAAGAGGAGGGTGGAGCTGAAGTGCATGGAGCTGCAGGAGATGATGGAGGAGCAGGGGTGAGTGGTTCACACACACACACACACACACACACACATGGAGCTGCAGGAGATGATGGAGGAGCAGGGGTGAGTGGTTCACACACACACACACACACACACACACACACACACACACAACCCCTACCCATCACACACACACACACACACACACACACACACTGCCCCTAAACCTACCCCTCACACACACTCACACACACACACACACACACACACACTGCCCCTAAACCTAGCCCTCACAGGAGACTGTGCAGTTCACTTTCTGTGAAAAAAACCTCATTCTGTGATTTATAAGCATTTTGAAAAGTGAGGACATGGGGAACGTCCTCATATTTCACCCTCTTTTTGTAATACCCATGTCATTATACACATTTGTGTCCTGATATTTCACAAAAACATGCCCACACACACACACACACACACACACATACACAACCCCTACCCATCACACACACACACACACACACACACACACACAGAGCTGCAGGAGATGATGGAGGAGCAGGGGTGAGTGGTTCACATACACACACACACACACACACACACACAACCCCTACCCATCACACACACACACACACACACACACACACACACACAACCCCTACCCATCACACACACACACACACACACACACACACGGAGCTGCAGGAGATGATGGAGGAGCAGGGGTGAGTGGTTCACACACACACACACACACACACACAACCCCTACCCATCACACACACACACACACACACACACACACACACACAGAGCTGCAGGAGATGATGGAGGAGCAGGGGTGAGTGGTTCACACACACACACACACACATATGCTGTTACACGAGTGTGTGTGCGGGACGCTAGCGCTCAGGTCTGAGTGAGGAGGGTCTGCTTTCTCTTTAATTGCTGATGTGACCTTTGACCCCTCAGACTGAGCTAAGTGAAGCATTGATGGTCATTGGTTGAGCTGAACTGGTATTATCGCAGTGTGTTCTTAAATTTAACAGCTGATTGGCTGATTGTAATCCATGACACACCTTTCTATCAAAGTTACTGTGTGTGTGTGTGTGTGTGTGTGTGTGTGTGTGTGTGTGTGTGTGTGTGTGTGTGTGTGTGTGTGTGTGTGTGTGTGATGGGTAGGTTTAGGGGTAGGGGTTGTGTGTGTGTGTGTGTGTGTGTGTTATGGGTAGGGGTAGGGGTTGTGTGTGTGTGTGTGTGTGTGTGTGTGTGATGGGTATGTTTAGGGGTAGGGGTTGTGTGTGTGTGTGTGTGTGTGTGTGTGATGGGTAGGTTTAGGGGTTGTGTGTGTGTGTGTGTGTGTGTGTGTGTGTGTGTGTGTGTGTGTGTGTGTGTGTGTGTGTGATGGGTAGGTTTAGGGGTTGTGTGTGTGTGTGTGTGTGTGTGATGGGTAGGTTTAGGGGTAGGGGTTGTGTGTGTGTGTGTGTGTGTGTGTGTGTGTGTGTGTGTGTGTGTGTGTGTGTGTGTGTGTGTGTGATGGGTAGGTTTAGGGGTAGGGGTTGTGTGTGTGTGTGTGTGTGTGTGTGTGTGTGTGTGTGATAGGTAGGTTTAGGGGTAGGGGTTGGTTGTGTGTGTGTGTGTGTGTGTGTGATAGGTAGGTTTAGGGGTTGTGTGTGTGTGTGTGTGTGTGTGTGTGTGATGGGTAGGTTTAGGGGTAGGGGTTGTGTGTGTGTGTGTGTGTGTGTGTGTGTGTGTGTGTGTGTGTGTGTGTGTGTGTGTGTGTGTGTGTGTGTGTGTGTGTGTGTGTGTGTGTGTGTGATGGGTAGGTTTAGGGGTAGGGGTTGTGTGTGTGTGTGTGTGTGTGTGTGATGGGTAGGTTTAGTTGTTGTGTGTGTGTGTGTGTGTTTGTG